>JACDJE010000337.1:765957-882628 GCA_016647715.1 Pavo muticus
GGCGCTCGGCTCCCCGCGGCTCCTCCTGCCGCCGCCTCCGCCGCTGCTCGGCCGCCAAGCGCCGCTCGGGGCTCTGCGTGCGCCCCCGGAGCGGAACGGCGGTCCCGGGGACCCCCTCCCGGCCCGGCCCCTCCATACTGGAGCCTCCCCCGCCCTAAGGCCGCTATCCCGCGGTGCAGGCCCGCGGCCCGGCCCGGCCTTGTTGTGGTGCGGCCCGGAGGGCCCCGCTCTGCCACCGGCCTGACCGAGGCATCCTGGGGTGCGGATATGGGGGGGATATTTGGGCGCAGAGATGGAGCGATGGGTGTTAGGGAGGCCTCGGTCCTGGGGTGGCCTTGTGTCACCAGGTACAGCTGCACCCCGCAGGTATTACTAACAGTAATAACAACAATTAAGCAGAGGGGCCCCAGATCTCGGTGGGGAAAGTGGCTCCCACACACACTGGGAATGGTGCTACCTCCAGGGCTACTAGCACTTATGTAAAAGGCAGCTGTGGCACCTCAGCCCAGCGCTGCTCATGCAAGGAGACAGAAATGGGGGAAAAAGAAAATAGGGAAAGGGTCTCCTTTCATAAACTGCAGAACATTTGGAAAAATGTTCTGTCAAAAACTATGTGCTTGGCTGGCAGTGTTTTCTGCTCTTTGTCCTAAAAGTTAATCAGATTTTCTTTTGTTTTCCAAGAAAACAATCACTGTTGATCCATGAGAGATGCAGCCTAGAGTGTTCATGCTATCAGAAATTACACACCACAAGCAGCCTCATGGCAATAAGGTAAATTCATGTAATTATGTGATCAGGGCTTGAGGAGACTGCTTCTTGTGCTGTTTTCACCATTGAAGTAAACTGACTGTCACACTTATCAACTGATGCAAGCGTGACTTATCTGGCCATGAGCAGCACACACACAGTGTTTATGTTGGGCATGTTTATGCTTTGGGCTCAGCATTGACTCAGCTGTACTTTTTAGCTGTAGTCTTTCCTGTCCTAACACACAGGCTTTAAAAGTAGCAAATTTCTTTTGGTTCACTTCACCAGAGTTTAACTAAAACTTATGTAGAATCAGCACAACCTTGTATTGCAGGACAGGTTTCTAAAATATTTACCTTAAAAAGAATTGTTAGTCTTCACCATAGGTGTGATATAAATGTAAAATAAGTTAATATTCTTGTTAGGATGAAAGAGGCCGAGGAGGCAAGAGCAGAGAAAGATGTTCACTGATTCACAATCAGCAGCAAGTCAGATCTCATGTAGACATTTTTTAAAAAGGTCAAAGTATTTATTGTTTTTCACATGTGCATTGGTAAGTTCCATGGCTGGGACTTGCCTCTAATGACCTTTATTATACGTTATTTCATAGAAGCTAGGCTGCTAGAGTGGTTAAGGTACTGGAGCATTTGATATATGAGAAGAGGCTGAAAGAGCTGGAACTGTTCAGGCTGAAGAAAAGGCGGCTCAGGAGGATTTTACCTTTATATAAATACCTCATGAGGGAAGTGAAGACAACACCAATGTTACTCGTTGGTGTTCAGTGTCAGAGTGAGAGGCAGTGGCACAAATTGAAATATAAGAAGGAAAAAAATACCTTAAAGTTGATTAAACTGGTGATTTCTCTTGCCTTTGGAGATGCTCAGAACAGAACTGCACAAAGCCTCAAGCAACCTGCTGTAGCTTGAGACCCTGCTCTGAGCAGGAGTTGGACCAGATGTTCTGCAGAGGTACCTTCCATTTTCATTCTTCTATCCTTTTGAAGCCTTTTTTTTTTTTTCCTAACAAATTCAAAGCACATAGAAAATTATAATCAACAGCATCCCACAAACTGGTTAGTTCCAAGAACATACAAATTAGTCATTCAGCTGAGGAATGGAAGTCCAGAATATGTGGCACATTACCCTCAAATCATCAGCATATCCAAACATTAGGTCATTGGAAGGAGAGGCATCAAAAAAGCTATGATGCCATTGGAAGGCATATCACCAGATGTCTTGTGAAAATATGAATATTAACTTTTTTTCTGGTCATGCTTGGTTATTCACCCTGTCAGCATATAACCATTTCACCCCTATCTCCTTTTTCCTTGCTGCTCAAGAGTCAGGTAACAGCAGCTTTTGAGTCATTAAGGAGAGACTATTTGTCCTGATCTATTCATCACATAAATGTTATCCCCAGCTACTAATGTTTCTGATGTCAGCCTGTATGCTTGGCACGATCATGAATGGGGGAACTCCCATTTCTTGAGCTGCCAGAAAGGAAGCCATGTTCACAACTGATATTCACAGCCATTTCTTCTCTCACATGTAATGAGGGAGTCCAAGAGCAGCAACACACTTGAAAATGTATGTGCACAAATGTTTGTGTAACTTGCACTTTTTGGAGTGCAGTAGACAAATGGTAAAAAAAAATACATCAAACAATAGGATTTCAGACCTCAATTAGAGGTGAGATTGGGTTAGATTTAATACAGAGACAGAAGATAGCTTCTATGTTAGCTTGTAGCTCAGTTGTTCCACAACCTACAAACAGAGCCTTTACCTTTTGATTCTAAGGTTACCTGTGGTGCAGTGTCTTTAGTTTTCCCTAAAACTTGTTTTAGTGTCTGTCACTCAGCAGTAGGTAACCTTGCTGTATCTGACTTTACTCTCACCAATTGAGCTTGTGGCTTTTGCTCAAATATTCTTTCGAATTTCACTCAAACTCAGTTGTCACTGGGTTAATTCCAAAGCTACACAGTAGTAATTTCTTACTTGGAGACTTAATTATTACATTGCTTATTATGCTGTTTTGCTCAGGTTCCATCTAGGTTTTCTCAAAAAGAGTAAGTGTGCCTACTACCAGCTCTATACATCATGAAAAACTGGTGTGGCTGGAAGTTGCTACGGCTGTTAATGCTTGCATCCATGTCACTGATAATTTATGTGCAAACTCTAAAAATTAGTAAAAAGCCATTTTCGGTCTCAGTTCCTTCCTGTCTATCTTGTGCCTTATTTCCTGGTTATCAACAACATGCTTAGCAAATAGAAATGTCCAAGTAACACTACCAAATTTCTGAAGCTCTAGCTCTACCACTGGTAACCATCCTAAGTTACAGAAATGGGACATTACATTTGGGGTAGTCAGCTTTCTGTTGGCTGCTTTGTAAGCCTTTATGTAAGATCTGTTTGCTTTTTCATCTACAGCCTCACTGAGTTGTTTTATCAGCCAGTGACATTATGATGTTTCCTTTCATGGTAGCAGTTTTTCAAGGTGGACAAACCCATCGACTGGTGATGAGTCATCAATTTTGGGTTAAATCAGCTGCCAAGTACAAAAAAAATATTCTGAGCCTGTTGACATATTCAAGGTTTTCCTATGCAGCCACAGTAAGGGAGGAAAATTAAAGGCTGGGTTAGGAAGGGAAGTGGGGGTTTGTTCTAGTTTCTCCCAGAATGGTCTTTTGCTAATATACTTTCATAGCAGATCTATGGAGGTTGCTCCAAAAGTAACGCCTCCTATTTGCTTCCATGGAAACTACCACACATAAAAGGAGCACAATACCACCATTTAATAGGCCAAATTCTCATCTACAAAACACTGTTGTGAGTATAGTCACCAGCATGAGCTATGCATTTTTACCAGCAATAAACAAGAGCCTGCATGATGCAGTTGTAAAAATCTGCACCGGTGGAGGTGACACACTGTTGCTGTCACCAGTGCTGAAACATCACCCACCGCCTCACTGCGCTGACATCCTTTTTGGTTTCTGTAAGTGTTCATCAAGCACCAATGAATGTCAGTGGGCACAATTGTTTACTCCTTTGCTTTATATGCACTTCCTTGTCAGGTGCCATTTTGTCTGACTGCCCCTCTGCTGCCATCTGCTGTATGACAACAACATGTAATGGGATATTGGTGGGAAGGTTCAACCTCTACTGCCACATCACCAACATCCACCTCTGACAGTGTGGACCAGAGCAGCCCCTGTACAAATAAATTTATGTGTCTTCCCATTTACACTTGAAACTTTTTAATATAGAGGATCTCTACTTCATATTTTTTATATTTTATATTTTTATAGAGAACTTACGTTTTTAATATAGAGGACCTCTTATCCAAGGGTCTGAACTCTTCCACACCTTTTTCTGTTTTAATTATTAATAGTATTGCTCATGTCTCAATACTTACCTGCAATTATTTGATTAAGAAGACAGAAATAAGGAAAATAAAGTAGATTGCTCATAATGGTGGTACAAAGGTTTACTTTGTAACTAGTAGCTGCGAACTTACTGAAAGAAATAACTGGAGAGAGACATCTTTTCACGTTAGCTGAGCGTGATCTACATTTGAAACTAACTGCGTAACAGTTGGAAGTTTGATGTATAGTTTGTATAGTCAACAAACACACAGAATGGTGTTGTATAATAAACAAATATACAGAATGGTGTGGTCAGGTTGGCATATACAGATCATAAAGCTAGAAAGATTATTGCATTGGAAAGGGATAATCAGAAACAAATGGAAAATGCTCACCCATGTTGTAGGCTCACAAGAAAAACTCCAAGAGGAGCAATCTCCAGAAAGAGATCCTTCCTTAGTGCCAGTCAGCCCTTAAATGGGGTCTAAGAGAGGCACAGCCAGGCTCCACCCCTTCCGGTCACACCGGTGAATTGCCTTCACCTGTGCTCCCGCGGCTGACTCAGTGCTCACCTCAGCTGACCAATCAGAGGTTCAGGCCGTGATTCAACAGTTCCCATACGTAGTTAAATATAAAAACTTGTATGTATGAAAACCAGAGTACTTATGGTATCTGCTAAATAATTAGTGATACATGGGAAGAATGAAATACTTCTATTAGTAACATTTCTGCTATTCACCCAAGCAACCCATGATACATAGCAAAGACTACATCCCTTTTGAACAAATGTGGATTTCAAAACCCTAGACTCCTGAGTATTTGTGTTCTTGTTTTTATACTGCTTGCTATGACTACTGAAACTGCTCTTGACATGGAAAGTAGAGGACAAGGAGCTTTGTAGTACATTAGGAACAATAGGTTTAAGCAAAGGTATATTTCCATCAGCAAATGAAAGAGGGATGCTGGACTTAAGTGTTCTCATTTTCAAAGTAGGACCAATAGCTAAATGTGTTTGTGGTTCATGGAGATTAAATAAAGCTGTTTTCAGTGCACAAGCACTGGGCAAGTTTTAAACTGTGAACTTTTGCTGGGATAGCTTTGTCAGCAAGGCTAGTTCCATTATTAGAATTATTTTACTTAGGAAGAAGTGTGGCATAAATCTTAACAACCAAAGTGGTGGTTTACAGTATGAGCTACAACTGTACTAGGAGCATTTTTCATACACAGTGCATTTGGGATAGTTATACTGAAAAGGATTCCTTGTAAAAGGGTGTCTGAAAATGAAGTATGAGGAATGAGCAATCATTCTATTTATATTATTTGATCAGCAGTTCCAGATAACCCTGGAGTCTTATAAGTAATCATAATAAAGAAAAGGCTGCCAGACCAAAGATCTGTTAGACCTCATAAGGTATTTCTGGACAGTAACAAGTAGAAAATGCTCTACACTTGTACTTTTCACTAGGCAAGTGTAGAGTGGTACCTTCTTCAAAATACACTCCTGCCTGCATCTGTCACTGGAGGAGACAGATGGTCCATTTGGTGTAATAAATGTAAATCTCAAAACGTTTGAGCAATTTCAGAAAGAGCAGTGTCAGGACCAGTTCCCATTTGGCTGAGCAAGATGAGTCAGGTACTAACAAACCAGCCCATCGTGTTAAAGTCAGTCCTCATTAAGATAATGGATAAGAAAACACAAGATTTCTTTGATAAGGAATAAAAGGATAAGACTATAACTAACACCAGTAAGTATGGCTTAGGGAAGCAAGATCTTGGCAAGTATTTTCATCACTTGTGTAGGTAAGAGGCTTGAGAACAAAACTGTGTAGAGTGAACTTTGGTAAAGCGCTTCATACTACTCACTTCGTCTCACTTAGCATCAGTGCAGTACATTTAATGGTTTAAAAGCTGATGGGCTGATCGATCTGAAGAAATAACCAAAGCTGGATTGTTCATAAAGGTCAAGCCTTAGTTATGGTATCTGGCTCAACACCTCCATCTAGAAATATTGTCATTGTGACAGTGATGGTGAGCTGGGTAAGTAATGAGAAGTGCAGTAATGCAGAACGATTACACAGACTGGGTTAATCTGTAAATTGAACCATTTAATAAGTTATGTCTTAACATGTCCAAATATGAAAGTATTTGTATGAAGACTGCTCCAAAAGTAATGCCGTCCACTTTATTATATTGGCCCGTGACATCCAAGGTGAATGTTGGTGGTGTGACAGTAGAGGCTGAACTTTCCCACCAATATCCCGTCACATTTTGTTGCCATGTGACAGAAGGCAGCAGAGGGACCGCCTGACGAATCAAAGTGCATGTGAAGTAATGGTGTGGAATTGAATTCCTCCGTGCAGAAAAAATGTCTCCCACTGACATTCATGAACGCTTGCTGAATGTTTGTGGAGACCAACCAGTGGATGTGAGCACAGTGAGGCAGTGAGTGGTGCATTTCTGCAGCGGTGACAGCGATGTGAAAGATAAACCACGTTCTGGACAGCCATGCAGAGCTGTTACCCCACAAAGTGAAGAGTGTGTCAATCAGCTCATCCATAGAGATCAGCTAATGGTGATTACTATGTTGAAAAATACATGAAGATGTAGCCAAAATTGGTAGCTGGATGTTCAAACAGTGGATTCAATTTGAAAATCAGAGTTTACTCTCTAAACAATAAAATGTGATCAGCCACAACAAAACACAAGGGACAGAATGGGTTCCCTCCCCCTTCACTTCTTCAGCTCAAGATAGGACGAGTTTCTCGTATTTTTGATTGAATCCAAGACATTTGATTCATGAGTGAGTGAGATTTAATGGCTCATGCCATAGAGAAAGTCAGGTGACCTTGTAATTTCAGAAGTGGAAAGAATTACAGGTATCTATAAGAATTTATGGGGTCGTATTTTTAGTGTTCAGTTTTTTTCTATTTAGGAATAGTTTCAAATCATTCCTTCTGCTGTGTCGGGACATGCCCTGTAGTAGTTATTGCTGTTTGGCAGACAGTAAGATACTGTAATTTTTGTAGTCTGCATAAGGCTGTTCAAAATTTCTAAAGGATTGTCCAGACATTAATTTACATGTATAAGTTAAACTAATGTCATTAGCTAATACTGTTTTGGTTTAACCTGGCAGCAGTTCAGCACCACATAGCTGTTCGCTCTCTCTCCGCTCTGAGTGGGATGAGGGAGAGAATCAGGGAGGAAACAAAGTAGAACTCATGGGTTGAGATAAAAAAAACTTTTGACTAAGACAGAAAATGAGAGAAAACGAAAATATTAATAGTAATGATAATAATGTGCATTTACCAAACAAGTGATTTACAATGCAATTGCTCACCACCAACCAGCTGGTGCCCAGTCAGTCTCCAAGCAGTGACTGCCCATCCAACCAACTTCCCTCAGTTTTATAGTATTTTCACGTGATGTCATATTGTATGAAATATCCCTTTGTCCAGTTCTGGTCAGCTGTCGTGATCTGTCCCCTGTGCCCTGAAGTCCCCGTCACTGACAGCGCAGTACCAGAAGTTGAAACATCACTGGTTCTGTACAACACTGCTCAGCAAGAACTAAGATGTGTGGTAATAACATTGTTTTCTCCCAAAGCCAAAACACAGCATGATATTAGACACTATGAAGAAAAAGTAACTGTCCCAGCTGAAAGCAAACCTGTGGAAAGTTCCAGGTAGAGAGCTGTAGCACTCTGGTGTTTGCATGCAGCCAGCAGCACCTGTTTCTTCCCCCTCTCCATATTTCCAGTCCTTTAACTAGCTGACTGAGCAGACTAAAATGATACTGCTGGTTTTCTTTGCTGTCTACTTTAGGAAGGGGTCTTTCTGTGTCCACCACTAGAGAATGTTGCCAGCAGTGCGCTGTCACCAGACCATCATCATGATCCCTGAGGTTTCCATGCAGCACCTGGAAACATACAGCGAGGAACTGGCTGTGGCCCACAGAAGGAAGTGCATCATAGGAGATTTAATCCCAGCCACCATCCCCAAAACTGAGTCTTTAACTCCTTTCACTTGGAGCAAGAGGGCAGTTGCTGGCACCTCAAAGAGCAGTGCTAGTTATTGCTGTGTGCTGTAATAAAGGCATATGGCCATGCACAAGTCTGAATGTATGAAGCGAAGTCCCTTGAAACTGCCTACAGCAAAGTGAAGACAGTTGAAGTCATCTGGAAGTCACAAGATGTCTTATCTGCAGTATGAGGTGTTGAGTCATTTTATGCCCAAGAAAACAACATCATCACATTCAGAGAAATCGCAGCACAGGACAGATGCAGTGAGACAAAGAATACAAGATGCTCCAAGGTACGAAGGGATATTAAGAGGAACCAGAGCTTGGAATTCCTGGTGCATGGAGGAATGAGAGATGAATGCCATTTATCTGTCCTGCAGATAGGGAATTGCAAGCCTACAGAGCTGCCCAGGTCTCACTATGCATTGTGTGATCCATAGGTATCAAAGGGCAAATGCTTTAAAACCTTGCAACCCTCTTCCAAATCACAACTCTTGTTGGTATTCTTTTGGCGCCAAAATGGTCACAGGCTCTTTGCAAGCAAAGTTTTCCTTGTTCTTCAGGTGGCTCTGCTAGTTATTTGCCTCAGTGAATAGAGGATAAAATCAGCACAGAGCTCTGTGACAGTCACCTGCTCTATCCTCTGACTTCAGCACCTAGCAGCACTCCTCCTGGGTTTGTTTCCTCATGGGATACAAGGCTTAGAAGGCACAGCCTGGGTTGGAGAAGTGCTCAGGCTTTCAGAAAGCCTGGGGTTCAGGTAGCATCTGGCTTGATGTTTGTCAGAATAAATGGCTGGCCCACTGAGACAGGCACATTACAGCCCATTCCAACATCTGCGGCACCAAGCTACTGACTCACTTCAGCCCATGGAGCTCAGAGACATAAGTGCCAAATGAGCTCAGACATACTGAGCCACCTCGTGATGTAGCCTAATAATTACCTCCAGGACCAGAAATGCTCTCCTGTTTTTTTCAGCTGTGTGGTTGAATTTGACCACGTGTATCTGTCTCCAAATTTAGGACAAATTTAGACAGATGAGTTGGAGATGTTCACTGGGCTGCCCATGTGTGCAGGCAGCTGAAATGCTTGGGAGCCAAAGGTTTAGGTACTAAGGAAAATGAATGAAAGGATAAGAGAAAAATATTTTCCTTTGATGGGAAAGCTAGTTGTAGTGAATGAAGTAATGAAAAAATGATTGACCAGAAGAATTGCCTATTAGTACACTAAATTCTTTTGAAGTAATTTCTTCTAAAACTGCTTATAGAGTCATAGAATCATAGACTAACTAAGGTTGGAAAAGACCTCTAAGATCATCCAGTCCAACTGTCCACCTACCACCAATGTTGCCCACTAAACCATGTCCCTGAGTGCTGAACAATAAAATGGGACATAAGCATTGTATTTGTCAGTGTAGCTTGATATCTGAAGAACGGACTCAGGTTTGGACAGAGCCTCTGGTTGTTCCTATTTACAAAGAAGAGTAACAAAAAATATGTTCAAAATTACCAATCTGATGACTGACTTTTTTATTCGGGTGTTTTCATGCATCTCAGAGAACAGTGTCTGACATAAAGAAGCCCCCAGCAGAAGCATGAGATGCATTTGGAACAAGGAGAGGAATGTAAAGGGACTATGTTGAGTCTACTTGCGCTGTGCTCTGCAAGGTGGCTGTAGAGAAGTGTCAGGAGAGCATCTGTGCGTTTACGTTCTTTCTCATGGTGGTGTTATGCAAAGGCAGTGGGTTTAAGCTGACCTAATATGTTTAAACTGATGAAAATGTTGGAAGGCCAATGAGATCTGCGCAGCTGTATATCTCAGGTAATCTCTGTAGTTAAATCATTGGAGGCAGGCAGCATAGCGTCTCTTACTTTGAAGCTGTGTGACATTTTGCGTGATACAAGTTTTCAGTTGCTCATAGAACTTTGCCAGCTTTCACAAGTCTGAAATTTTCCATTAGGGGTGTTGGCCTCAAACTGATTTTTTTGGAAAGGTTCCAGACACAGTTCTTACAGCTGCCAAAACTGCAGATTTTTTTCCCCTTGTTAAAAAAATAATGGTAATAATAAAGAAAATCAAATTTATAGGAAGATAAAAGTTCTGAAAAGAGATCTTAATTTCAAACAGCAGAGTGGTCCTTGTGTGGAGCAGAGGTCCCAGCTGTCCTCTGGAGAATGCATGAAAAGCATCGACATTTCTTGGTTTACCAATACTCAATAGACTTCTTGGCATGTGGTTGTTAAAGGCAGAATTTCCACATTAATTTCATAATTTAGTGCTGCGCAAGCTTAAAGGAATTTTTAACGGGGTAGGGAGGTTAATCATTTATTCTACAGTTTCAAATAACATCCTCTTGGTTTAAATTCTCATTGTTTTAGGGAAAAACAAAAGAAAAAACAGTCCAAGGCTTACCTTATAATTCCGACACATTTCATTTGTCTTATTTCTCCAAGAATCAAACATACCTCTTTGCGAGCTGTTGGTACATGTGATGAAGGTGAAAGGAGTGGTAATTCAACCTAACATTGCTGGAGGACAGACTGAGAGATCCTGAAAAAGAAGGGCTAGGGAAGACTCAAACAGTCAAAAGGTATTTTTATTCTCTTCTTGGCTAAAGAAGTTGCACATGGCCCTGAGGGCTATCTGCCTCGGTGACTACACAAGCATTGTGTTTTGAAATAGGACTGTGCCAGCCCCTCCCTTCTCTAATAAATAGTTAAGCAAGACAGTGGGGCATTACAAGACAAACCATTACGTTGAGCGGCAAACTCTGTTTTCAGTAGGACTTGAATTGTAGAATAGTATAAACTTTTTTTTAGTTCTGTATTTGTTGTTTCAAAACCGTGAACCCAAAAGTGAACTTTGTGTCAAGCAAAATTCTTGCGGCTACGTGTGTATGAGATGTGACAGCACTTGGAAACCCTCAGATCCCAGATACCATACAGACGTGAAAAGTGGGTTCCTTCAGTACAGACACGAGCTATTTCTCTCCTAAACTTACGTGAAAATACATGTTGTGACATGACACTTTCATGTACCATTAGACCTACGGGACTTGAGAATGGAACAAAAGTAAAAGCAAAGCACAGCTTCTGGAAGTAAAGGTCTCTCTGATGAAGCCCCTTATTTCTTTATCCTCGCTTGAGTTGGAATGCAGAGTCTGTGGGCTCCTTACATTGGTGGGGGGTTTGTGCTCTGTAATAGTGTGCACAGGAACTCGTCAGCAGTCCATCAGCTCGCCAAGTTGCACTGGTAAGGATGGAGAGTCCACTTGTCCGTGCTATTAGTGTCTGCACAGACAAATTGACAAAAAGTTAAAAGTCTTTTACAAGGCAAATGTGACATTGTGATGGGAAAAAGTAAATTTCCAGCACAAAGATACACATTACTGGAATAGCAATAGCGTGAACTAAGTAACATGAAGAAAGGATTGTGCCTCCTTAAGGAAAATGGAAGTAATTTAAGATTATAGCTCTGAAACAAAACACAAGCTTATCTTTAAGCACCTAATAGTCCCACGGTATTAGTAGGACACTCCATGTGCCTGAGGTGTGCACACACTCGGTGTGCTGGGACACACTGGTGCTGCTGGCTCAGCGCATTAACACACGTGTTATCAGATAGGCAGGCGAGAGGCCAAAGCCATGTGGGAATATGGGAATGCCTGCGAGTGTTGTGGAAGGAATAATTATGATCTCATACCTTTGTTGGTGAAAAGTGTGACTCCATTTTAGATTTATAAAGCATTGAGTCATACACAATTACTACTGCGGGAATAAATGGGAAATACTTTTTGCTAAGCTTTGTTATCAGTGACATTAAGCAGGAAAAAGTAGAAAAGAAAAAATATTCTACTTCTGTATATCCAGTACCAGTCATATCAAATCATAATTTTTAATAAGTCCTGGAATGAAATCTTCCCAAAGCTGAGATGTTCAATTCTGAATGGCGAGAAGTTAGAGTAAATGAAACATTTTTGAGATTAATAACAGCTGATTAAGCACAAACAGGAACAAAAAAGAATCATAAAACCTGAGAGAAAACCTCAAAGCACATTTGAAGAAGGAAAAGATTTTCAGGCCCTTCGTCATATCGTAAGTATACTGAAGCGGTAACTAACTGCAGTGTTGGCAGGGGAGAAGGCTGAGGATATCTTTCTGTTTAGAACGACCCCTGTCTCATTTGTCTGATTTCTTTACCAATGTTGGCCGAGAGGCAGTGAAGGAAAGCTGTGCCCTGACTCATCTGAGTGCTCCAAAATCCCTTCAGATCAGCCTCACATCAAATGGACCCTAAGCTGCCAGTGGGAGAAAGGCATGTAGAGCTGCCCAGCGGGCCTTGCTCCTACCATGGGCGGGAGCTTGAATGGCCAACAGCTGCCTTCTGGCCTACCCCACGCTTTTTTATTTGGGTATTTATTATCCTTACGATTATGGAACATAAGACTTAAATTCGTGGTTTGTGCCACTTACAGACATGTCTGTTGCAGCTGAAAAGCTCACGCACTGCGGTGCTGGAAGCATCAGGCTCTGCGCCGAGCAGCGACGGCAACGACGATGGCAATGACAGAAGCTGACGCAGGACGGACGCCCACCGCGGCTGGCAGGCAGCTGGCCGTCATCAGGTAGGCACAGGCGCCATCGTATGGCCGGGAAGGGACGGGCTCTGGAGGCTGCGCTTGGTGCAGTACCTGGAAACGCCTGTGAGAAAGGGATGGCAGCCGCTGGGAAACCTGCAGGTGCCCAGCCCTGGCCACATAGCGAGATGCCGTCCAGAAGTAGAGATGTGTTTTAAGATGCTTTTGGATTTTGTATGTAGCAGAACAAAATCAGCAAAGACCTTACTGACAAATTAATGCTTCTTCAGAACGCGGTGTGAGCTGTGCCTGCACTTGGCACTTCCCAGAGACACGTGAAAGTTTCAGAAAGAATTACTGACGCAGCGCTGCAGCTCTGCGCCGTTGCACAAGAGGCCTCCGCGCGGTACTGCAGAGCGCTGTTGCGTCACGCCGCCTCGTTACATCATCCTGAAGTAACACCGCCTGACACAACGCCTGCAGTCAGCAGCGGGCCCTGTAACAATGCTTTTGTTTAACTTGAGCCACTACAAAATGCTGTACGAGAGGTCAAACATCAGGGTTGCACAGACGCTAACACAACCGGTGCTAGACTGTCAGAACTGCTATTGTCCTCATTATTTCCCTCCTGCGTTTTATTCAGGCTAGCTTAAAAGAAACCCCCATGAAATACCAGGAGAGAGCAACTAGTCCTGCACTTCAGGAATCTATTTCTTACTGCCTTTAGGTATGATTACAAACCAACTTTCCTAAAACCTCTTCTGCTTAAGGCACATAATGCAACAAAATAAAATGGTGTCCTAATTTTCTTTTTTGCTGAATCTAAGCCTAACCATGCTTTCAAGACTTGGTATCTTTCTCAGTGCCTTATAATTACTTCTTCAAAGAACAGACCTCATAAAGCATCACATGCTGTATGGGAACCGTTGAGTCACGGCCTGAACCACTGATTGATCACCTGGGGAAAGGACTCGGTCAGCCCTGCAAGCACAGGTGAAGGCAATTCAGCTGTGTGACTGGAAGGGGTGGAGCCTGGCTGCGCCTCTCCTAGACCCCATTTAAGGGCTGACTGCCACCAGGAAGGATTTCTGGTTGGAGATTCTGCCTTTGTGGAGTCCTCTCTGTAAGCATGGATCTTTGGAGACCAGTGAGCACGTTTACTTTCTTGTGAAATACTGTCCTATCCGTGCTGGTCCCTTTGTTGTTACATTTCTGTATCACTCCCCCACCATGCTAATCTTTCTGGTTGTAACACATGCAAATAGAAGCTCTCAGTTTTCTTTATTCCTTTTCTGCATCTCAGAATTATTCTATTTCCAGTACAGCTGCTCATTGACCTTTTGCTAGTGAACTAGTGTTGCGTATATGCAGCACCATAAGTAACAAATGTACTAATGCTTTTGAGAAATGCCACTGTCACCAAAGAGTGACTTCTTCCCAGTATTTCTGTGACACTGGGCAAAGCCAGCTTGTAGCTGTTACCAGCAGTGCTACCACACCTCTGGAAGCTCGCCTGTGTAACCTCCCCAGCTGTACAGCCAACCACTGCATTCTAGGAAACAGAGATGCTCCATACTTCAACATGCCTCCAACATGCCTCCTCTCTTCAGTCAGCTCAGAGTAATTCTGAACACAACTTAGCAGTAGAAACAGCTGAAGTACTGGGGAAAGACAAAAAGGCATTTTGGTCTTATTTTTGTCCATCACTAACTTGCCCCTTTTGTTCAAACAAACAAAAACAAACAAACAACAACAAGCCCCAACTAATGGGGTAGCACTTGTAGGATATATAGCATGCTGCTCGTCACACAGAGATCACAGCCCACGAGTCACATGTGCTTAACATCCCTTCTCTTAGGAAGGGCCAGGAACAGGCTATGGTCCAGAGAGAGTTCTTCAGCAACCATCTGCTCTAAGGCAATGCTTGTTCCGTAAGGCACAACACGCGCACAAACCTGAACATTCCTTAATATCACTTACACTGGGTACCTGCTTAATGAATTTAGTACCTACCACAGCAGTGGGTATCAAAGAATATTTTAGACCCAAATTAAGTAATGACCCACAGATGTTCAGCTGGAAGGATGTAGATATGACTGCTAGTCCTCGCAGTAGGAGGAGACAAGTGCTTTGTATTTATTAGTTACCTATGTGAAGGAATATATTAAGGCTTTTGAAAAGATTATAGCACTAACTTTGAATTGCAGATTGGGAGAGTAAGACGTAATCTCCAAAGTATCTGGATGCCCAGAAACACCTCTGGGTGCTTAACCACTTTAGAAGCATTGTGGCATTTCTGTAGTGTTACACCCACGCATTCAGTACCTCTAGGAAGAACGCTTTGGAGTAGATTTCAACTTCGTGGCTCTCTCTGCTCTCTGTGGTGGCCTACTTTTTCTTTTGTGCCCCCAAGCTCATAAATTAGCTAAGACTTAAGTTTATCTAAGTTTTTAGAATGCAGAGTTACAGAAATGAGCTTCCAAAGCACTGAAGGTGAAATACTTGAAAGACACATTCAAAGCTTTATGCTGGTCAAGTAACAGAAGAATCAGAACTGTGCCTGACACTCTCTTTTAAAAAAGAGAAGCACTATACAAATATTCATGTATTTAGTCTCAACACCACGTGAGGTAGAAGTACTTTACAAACGGAGAAACTGAGTACAAGAACATAGATGGAATAAGGCAACATGAAGTACAACGTGCAATAGGAAACAAACAGTCTGCTTCACTGAAGTCCATTACGATGAGTGAAAAAATAGTTACCCTTAGAATGCTCTTTAAGATACCAAACAGAGTAACTCAAACCAGATTTTGAAAATGAAGGCAGTACTTTGTATAAAAATGTGGAAAGTAGCACGATTTGCTAAAGAACCTAGCATATAAAATAGCTCAAATTAAGTACATTAGTACAAATGAAAATACTAAACTTAAATGAGTGTTAGGACCCTACACTGAGCACACTGCATTGTTTTCTCCTAAGGAGCAAGATTCAGACTAGCCAAGCACACGTGGTTGATATACCATTCTCCTCATTCTGACTTATTCCTCCAGAATCATTCCCTTCACATCCTTTCCCAGGTATTTTATAGTTCAAGATCACAGCTATGACTTGCTCAAGAGCTTAATATAAATTTAAACTCTGCCAGGTCACCCACACCAAGTTCCACAAGGACAAGCAGTTACGGTTCAGATTAACTGTGTTCTTTTCATAAATCCATTCCAAATTAAGTTCAAAGAAAGTACTGCCAATTCAGATCCAGTTTGTGTCTTTCTCTTGGGGGGTTTATCTAAAGCTCCTTGTAATACTGGAAGTGACAGATTTAAGTCAGTCAGTGCTGCCATCTTAACTATAAGGCGTAGCACAGTCACAACCCTTGGGTCAGAAACATACAAACTTAGGAAGAAAGCTTTTCCTGTAAACAGCAGAAACCCAAGCCAAGATGTTGCACAGAAAGGGTACTAGTCTTCAAGGCCAGAATGACTTTTGCTTGCCTTTAATTCTTGTACTGGTTGAACAATCACCGCTGTCTTTTGTTACTCAAAACATTATATGATGAAAATAAGCAGTATTTTATTTCAATACCACGTTTATCATTTGTGTGTTACACTGGGGCTGGCTTGACTGATATTAAACAGATATGTCCGAAACACAAAATAACATAAATTAGACATGCCGTGAGACATGTACAATTAATTTCTACTAAAATGTGGATAACGAAACCCACTTCTATGCCAATTCTTTTACACTTTTAATGGTGATAGTGACTAGTATTTTAGTAAGAGGGTAAAATTCAATAAAATGTACAAGGACAGCCATACAATTCAAAGACAATGGTTGCACAGCTTCCAATTCCATTGTGAAGATACACTCCCTCCAAAACAGAAATGGGTGCTTCATCTTTAAAAATGAAGCATTCTTTTTTGTTCTTCAGTCATCATCAACAGTTGGTTTGATTGTCACTCCTCTTCTGATCTGACCCCAACCAATTAAACTGCAAAAACAAAAACAGTTTACATCGCTTTTAATAGCAGGTAGAAACACCCAGAACAAATCAACATGCTTCTATTATGCTTAAGCCTTCAGTTCTTAAAACATTTCGGATTTTTTCCCACTCGTCCCCCTCACAAAACATCCTGCCAGTAGAACATCCCGTTAGTAGAAACAGAATACAGAAGGATGAGGGACATGGAACACTGGCATATCTGTAACCAAAGAAGAACGTACCTCTGAATGGTGAACTTAAAAATGGAAAATTCTGTCATGTATGTTGCAATAGTTAACTGTAATTATAGCTTTATCTCCTTCTACCTGTAAGTGCTGCATTACTTTCAAATCTTATGAGGAGCAGCTGAGGGAGCTGGGATTGTTTAGTCTGGAGAAGAGGAGGCTCAGGGGAGACCTCATTGCACTCTACAACTTCCTGAAGGGAGGTTGTGATGAGGAGGGGTTTGGCCTCTTCTCCCAGGCATCAAACAGGACCCGAGGAAATGGCCGCAAGTTGTACCAGAGGAGGTTTAGGTTAGACATAAGGAACAACTTTTTCATACAGAGAGTGGTCAGGCACTGGAATGGCCTGCCCAGGGAGGTGGTGGAGTCGCCGTCCCTGGCAGTGTTCAAGAGGCGCCTGGATGAGGAGCTGTGAGATATGGTTTAGTGCTTGTGGTAGCAACAGTAATGGGAGGATGGTTGGACTAGATGACCTTGTAGGTCCTTTCCAACCTTGTCATTCCATGATTCAAAGAGAAATGAACATGGGAAAATACAGACAACTGCAGTAAAACTGCAAAGTTAACTCTTAATGAACTTGCAACCCATAACAGTAACTCAAGTCTCAGGTAAGTTCAGTACTATCAAAGCCCCTTTTATAGGCCGCTGTTGCCTCAGAAGAAGAATGTACTTAAAAGTATTTGTGTTCATTTCCACAGTCAGCAGGCAGTCCATAGAACTATCTTTAACACATTGTTCATTTTTGGCAAGGAGATACACAGAAACCACAAGAGCGTTCCCATTTAATTTGCTAACAGTAGGGGCTCCCTCTGGACTTCGACAGATAAGTGAAAAGAGGAAGTGAATTATATTATTGCAGCACTTCCTACTTTTTGAGACCACGTTCGTAGCTTGTAGCTATTCCATGTTTGAAACCACAGTTCCTTACAATCACTAATGCACGTTGTTTGCTTCGCCATTTGCTAGCTACTTCTGTGCCTTTACATATCTATTTCCTATTTTATTTCTCCTTTTCTTGCTTTCTCATTTTTCAGTACTCCATTCCCTCAAGCATTTAAGTTCCTTCTCATTATACCAACCACAGAGAGAGAAGTCAGCTTTTGGCAAAATTTGGTTATGTTTCACGAGCGGGAAGTGATCTACAAAGGCCAGATGCCTTGGAACAAAACTCACATTAAAATCTGCATAGGTTGGCAGTCTGTGGCTTAAAATAGCACAGTTTCCAATATATAGTTTCTCCTCTTCATTTTGCTTTCACTGACTTTAATTGGTTTGGGTTTTTCAGTCTGTTTAAGACGTGCCATTTTTTTCCATATTTTTCTTCCCTTTCCCCAGGGAATAACCACTCCTCTGATTTATCAGCTGCCTCCAAGACAGCACGCACTGAATTGTCCATGCTTTCCTGATCTGAAAAATCATCTATTGATATTGGAATCTTAGTTCTTTTCCATACAGCAAGAACATCTCAGGTGAATGCTTCCATTCCTTATACTGTCTCTGATGGGTAAGAGCTGTGTAGGGTCAAGGAATCCAAATACTGTCGAATTTTTACAGCATATATGGAATACGTAAAAGGTACCATATGTAAAATCATCTACAGAGAAGTATGACACTAAGCCTAAAATGAATCATCAATCAAACCTGCTCATCATTTTCAGCCTCCATATATTTCAGTGCAGGCAGCCATTTTTATACTTGACATTTAAACAGCAGTTAATACTTTTCCCTCTGTTCAGGGTACATAAAATACTAGAACTTTGTATGCCCCATCTCCATTCCCCTGCTACTTCTTTAAAGGTTGCACTGCAAGTTCCATACAGCTCCACAGGTTGAATTCCACTGCCTGTGGCACACACGAAGACAGGCTTTGGCATAACATTACTTGAATTTTCAACCCGCTGCTCCAAGGTTGCCTACTGTTACCTCAATTACTGCATGGCTGCGTTATCAACAGAGCCACAAATATCAGACGTTCCCTCGTCTGTGAAGTAACAGACCTATCACCTACCACGCTTCTTTTAAAAGAGGATAAAAGTATAGGATGAAGCACCCCACAGTAAGTGTCAGCGTGTTAGAATTCAGAGGAATTCTTTTAAATAGAGATGCCTATTCTAGAGCATGATCAGCTCTACCTCTTTATTTTTAATGAGGTATTTTTTACACAGTAACAGCCAGCTATTCTACCAGTTGAGCACCAACTTACCGCCAGTGCTTCTCAACTCTCCGACTCAGGGCAATTTTTTCTCCCACTTCTGTGCATACTGGGTTAGTCAGCACTATCTTCCCCAAATCAGCCTTTACTGCGCTGACTCTCCCTCCAGTAGATAAGGATCCAATATTGACCATTAAAACTTCATTCTTCGATAATTTTTGCACCTGAAATAACACACGCAAAACTCTGAAATGTAAGCTGTAGTATTCAAAATGACCTGTTCACTCTAAGCAACAGCATTTAGCAACACAGTCGCTCAAAGGAAGAAAAATACCACAGGCAGCATTGAACATTATCTGTGACTCAACTGCCACAAAAATGAGATAGCTGAAAAGTGTAACAACTATATATAACCCACGCACAAATGATGCAAAAGAGCATTTGTGGATAAAAGTTTCCTATTTTTAACTCTTGTGAGGGACAAACATATAAATATGCTCTGTATGTAGTAGCACAGATTCTTGTAGAGGAATTCCAAGAAGGTACGTCATGCCATTTTCTTCAGTACATACCTAGCACTGCATACACTGCATTGAAAGCAAAACAACCGTCTCAGATATTGCTATGAATGGAATGTTTTACCCTTTCTTTAAATTATCTGCCTACGTACATCAAAATGATTTCTCAAAAAAAAAAAAAAAACCCCAAAACAATTCACAGAGGATAAAGAGCTAAAGCATTTAATTTACTCTTACACGAAGCAGTCTATAGACTTCAATTCAAAAAGGAACTTTAATATTGAAAATGGTCTTGTAGTTTGATTGGTGTAAAAAGGATTGTGGAACACGAGACCATACTATGTATGAAGCTCACTGTTTCTTTTTGACTGCGGTGTTTCAGAAATACTTAGCTTTAAAAAGTTCTTCAGAGAGAGAATCTACAAAAAGCACGCAAGCAGAAAGTAGATCAGTGTGTACATAAAGCTGATTATTGCACACATTAGTAGGCTGATAGCAAAGGATAGCAGCTGCAAATGAGGTTAGAAGAACATCTGAATTGAAGACGTAAATACTTTGTGGTATTTTAATCTACTCTGATATAAATTCCTACTCCTCTGAAAACTTCTATTCTACAACATTAAAGAGACAACAGATTTATGACAGCCACGTACGAAGAGGGAAGCAAAATTACACTGTGATTCAAAAATGTACATCTTAACACAACTTTGCACAAGTTATCTTAACAGAAGTCAGAGAAAAGCCCGTGGTACTCTTAAAGGTATTAAACAACTACAAAGCAGTACGGACCTTTGCAGCCTTCTTGTCTCCCTCAGTGCGCACACCTAGCAGTCGCCTCAGCAAGAAGTAGGAAATTTCTAGCTCTGTAAATATTTCAGGCAGCGCTCCGACCGCACCAAGAACTTGCCCTACCATTCGGTCAGCCCGGCACAAAGTTGGGTCGATCTTAGTTCCAACACCTACGACACAACAAGGAACGTCACAAGGAGCAACTGAAAGGCGGCTGTCACATTTACACCTTCAAATGCTTGAATGAGATCTAAAAACAATATACGAGAGTGCACCGGGAACTCCCTATTACCTGGGCAGCACTTTCAGAATGTCAGCAAGACTGTGATCTTTGTCTAAACGGATGAAGAAATATTCTACCATTAAAGGTGATACAATTAACAATTCAAGTTGAACTGAGTTGGCTGCTGACATTGAGACGAATTATTTCATAAATACTGGTTTTCCATATATGTCACTTATCTGCCTCTTTCTAAATACACATTAAATTGCTCACAGCCTTTTTGGTTTCACTTAGCAATGACTTTTAGCGTAGTAAACAAGTGTTTTCAATAAGCACTAGGTAATAAATCTCTTCATAAAAGAATATCCTTACCTATAAGTCCTCCCGGAGCAGCGTATTGTAAATCGTTGTGCTCAGCAAAGAGTGACACAATTTTGGAGAAGATTGGCTTGCACATGAGTTTTCCTTCGCTGTCCTTGGACACAATGCCAGGTCGGACCTCAATTTCCTGACCAACCTAATTACACAAGTGAGAAAGTGCTTAACGGGTTGTTTCACAGGAGAGTAAAGCTGATTTTCTAGTCACAGGCAAGACATGCTTATTCCAAGACTTGGTTCTGGGCTACTGCAGATCTTCTGCACTATTCAGTATAAACCCAACAATACCTAAACCTCTGTATCTTACATCCAATGTAACAAACACTCTTCTCTCCAATACAGTCTAAAGAACTGCTTTTACAAAGGATCTTTATTGGCTGTAACTCCAACATGCAAATAGTGGGGTTTGCATTTATTTTCCAATATTTCATTTAGAAATGTTACAGCACTCAGAAAAACGGAGTTAATTTGGTCCATGTAACTGCCTGCCAATAAACTAAAAGACAAAGAATATGTACGTTGAATGAGTGTTCAAAGATGGTTTGTTTTTCTGCCTAATGGAACAACTTTTAAAGCTCCCATCTATCGACAGTGTCCCATGAGAAAAATAAATATACATATATATATACATACACAGAATACTTAGGCGGGCAAGTGGGATCTTTAAGGACCCACACACACCTCAGAGGTACCTCTGAAGGCTTCCCCCATTCTCCTCAGAGTAATTCAGAAAGAGAGTGGTGGGACAGAAAAAAACCCAGCTCCCTCAATCTTTGTAAGCAATGAAGATGTAAGCAACATCTTTAGTAGAAAAAGCTAAGACTAAAGTAACAGATAGATATCTATATAAACATATAGATAGATTTAAGTGCAAAATAAGTGTTTCTTGTTCCTGAACAACCAGGAGAGTATCAGTAAGGCACGGCACATACAGAAAAGACGGGTATATATAATTCAATTTCATAGATTTCTTTTGCACTAAGCATGCAAGAAGAAAAACAACCACAACACCACCACCCTACTCATTATCGTCACTACAAACTTTCAAAGAAGGGAGAGAAAAGATTACCTTTAGAACACCTTTTAGAATACTGCCACCAGCTACACCCCCCTTAAGGTCATCAACTTCACAGCCAGGCTTGTTAACATCAAAAGACCTAATAACTAAAAAGAATAGAATAGAATCAAGTTGATAGTTAAGATCCAGTTTTCAAAGAACTTGTGCTTTTCTTTAACAACTTTAATTATTTCCCTATCATCTTGAAGGTATGTAATTACTGACAAAAACATAATTCAGTCAGAATAAAACAGGGATATTTTATTTAGCTGATTTTGTTCTGAAATTCATTAAAGCTGCTCACACACATAAACATCATTTTAACAGATATTTATTCACAGCAAAGAATAAATATCAATAGCTGGAAAAGAAAGGAACGATCAGCTGTTCTAAGAAAAGCTTCAATATTCACAGTGTCAACATATCTGCAACCTTGTTTTAATATCCCGCACTCACGTGAGTTATGAACTTCTTTTTAAAAGGTCTGCCATTTTTTGTGGGATTACTGGGAAAGACAAAACACACAGCTCCATTGTAGCAGAACTGCATTTCTAAGCATACTGGACAAGAACTGAGACTCCTTAATACAGAACATCTGACCAGGATACCCTGTTCATAGGACTTCCATATAAATAATTTTCATATACAACACTTTGTCAGTACTTTGTTAAATGGAATTTCTAGCAATTAAAGTTCTAATCAACAACTTTCTCATCGTTACCACATTTTACTGCTGTTGTACACACAACACCAAGCCAGCAATTACCTCAGATAGATTTCAGTGTAGTAGTTTAACTATGAACAAACAACACAGTTTTCAGAAAATACTTTAAATCTCTTCTTGAGAATCCTGCCACACGGTACTCTAAGTTTGTAACAGCTAACAGCCACGAAGGCTCAAACAAAAGCTCAAAGCATCTACGTACCAATAAGCCTTGGTTCAGATGTAAAGTCTCGCAAGGGGACTGGAATTTTTTTCACTATATACTCGCAGACTACCTCTATGTTGTATTTCAGCTGTGCTGAGATTGGAATTATTGGAGCTCCTTCTGCAACTGTACCTGAAAGAAGTTTGACATCAAGCCTTAATACAGTATTTGTAGAAACGTGATCGAGTGTTCTGTGAAAAGCACTAAGGAAGTATGAGGTACCCTTTACATGCATTTCCCAAAGCAATAAGTCTCACATCATCTGCCTTTCGCTTCAACATTTCAGCTCAAACCAGCCACACCTACCCTTCAAGGCAATCTGAAATAGCCCTTGTGTTGCCGCTGGGTAATTGGCTACCGTGGAGTTTTACAATTGCTCTGTGAAAACTGTGACAGATAATATTCTGCTTTTTGGTGATCAGAAAAAATCTCAAGAGAAATTCCATAGAGAGACTGGATATCTAAACATTCCTTACATCAGTATTAACTTTAAAGTCAGATTTCCTTTTGATGAACCAAAATTCCTATCAACTTAACGATCAACCTTTTCTATGTCCTGCAATGCAAATAAATATTTCAGAAAAAAATCTAATTTTATGGAAAGAAGAATTTAGTTATCAAGGCTTGCTAATTATTATTTGTTTTAATTCTATCCATATTTCTCACAGTATCTGCAGTTCTCACAAAGGGATTTGGATTTCCACCCCAAGCCACTGACGTAGCTGCTACGAACAGCTTATGCAAGGCAACAATTGTGAATGAAGGAGAGACCCATTAGCTACCTCTGACGGCGGCAACCTAGCTCTGCGGTTTTTAACGTATCCCAGTTAAACCAGACAAGCAGGGAAAATGGCAGAAGCTTCTGGGAAAGATGAAACCTCAAAGCATTAGAATGAAACTGAATAGAAATTACGGACAGAGGAGGATAACGCTGCTTCAGCTGGACTTAAAAAGAGGCAAGGCCAATCTTTTGTGAACGATGAAAAATGACACAGTTATACCCACAGGGTACCCCTATGAATACTGCTTCACTCTCTCCTGCGCTGCAGTAAGATTACTGTACAGTCCCTAGCAGAGAAACTATCGGCACTACCAAGAAGAAACCACGAGTTCAACAAAAGCTACAAGACAGAAGCTGCTGCTACTAGTTTTACAACAAGTGCTTTGAGCTACAGCCATAATATTACTGCATCTAAGCAGTCTGAACTATGGAAGAGGCACAACTCCAATGGTCTATTTTTCTAAATTAACAAACCACATACACCAGCGCAGTCCAAGCATGAGACTTCTTTCATAAATATACAGAAAAACACTGTGTTCCAACAGGGAAGAATTTCTACCCCTGACCAGACTTTAGCTGTTGAAAGCTTACCTTGCACAAATGCAAGAATCTGCTCATATTGTTCTTTCGCCTGGCTCTCCTTCACTAAATCAATCTTATTCTGCAGAATCAAAATGTGTTTCAGCTTCATGATTTCTATAGCAGCTAGATGTTCTGAGGTCTGGGGTTGAGGACATGACTCATTACCAGCTGAAAGAAGAAAAGCGATTGTAATATAAAAAAACAATAAAGGTCGATGAAACTCATACAGTTAAGAAATCTAATTTCTGCTGTGTCTTCATAAAACAAAGCAAACAGCATGTAACACAGACCTGACTATCATTGTGTACCACTACAGTGGTCTGTGTTCTGTGTTCCACAGACAAAAATAAGCTTTATTCACATCCTATTCCTTGCAAAACAGAACAATTTCCTCAACCAAGCTCTGTCTCCCATACCTTGATTTTGCCCATACCCATCTGGATTTACCATTACTATTGATGTGTGTGCACTCTTTTGTATGGGTGAGGCTAAAGATTTAAAGAAAACTTCAGACATTTCATGGCAATGCGCTGACTAAATTGTACAGTAGTACAGCGCTGCAGAGTTTGGTCTTGGCCAGCTGATGGCTACCAGGCTAATGAGTACGTACAGCTATGTTTAAAAAAACCACAACAGCTAGTTAGGTTATATTTTCATTATAAAATCACTTACTTAAGCTTCTTAAACACATCTCAAAAGCATTCATGGGTTTTAATAGCTGACCTCATCCCACTTGACTTCAAAACCTGCATGGTATGGTATTTAAAATAAAGAAGAGCGCTGCCTTTGCGTAGCAATCATTACCTATCAGCAGTAAAGCCGCGTCCATTACTGCTGCGCCGTTCAACATCGTAGCCATCAGAATGTCGTGGCCAGGACAATCCACAAAAGAGACGTGCCTGTTGTAGACAACAGTGAGAAAGTCAAAAAGCCAATTACCGACAGTTTCTGTGGATGTGAATACCTAAGCAGACACACCAATTAAAAGAATCCTTACAATAGATAAGCAAATGAACAGGAACATGGAACCAGCTGCTGAGAAGTAATACATTAGAAGAACATTTGTAGGAACATAGGCTACTGAAAGGCTACTGAGCAATATTCTGAGTCCTATGATTCAATACCCTATACTAGGCATTGCTGTAGTATTTCATAAATTCATGTGTACGTTAGACTAGACTCAAATGCACAGGAACAACAACAAAACCCACAGCATACAGAACATTATATCCCATTTCTCATCTCTCTTAAGTCCTCTCCCACTCTGAAATTTCAAGAAATTATAAACCTTTACTTATATGATTAAAACTGCACTTCACTCCAAAGATTTACACACAGAAACAAGGCTACAGCCATTAGCTCCAATCTTATGCTTTTGTTGTGCAAGACCATAACAGTCAATGCGCTGCTTTCTGCTGCGAACCCGCTCCATGAAGAAACCATGTAACGTGCCATCAAAGAGCAAGGGACTAATTAGCTTCTGTTTACAAAGCAGCAAAAAGTCTTCTGTAAGCAAATAAGCAGCAAGATGCAGAATCTAATGCTTTTAAGCACTATCTTAGCAACAGCTGCATAACAATCACACTCCAACAGGAGTTACTGTTGCAAGTGCCCTAACGGAGATCTGATTAAAAGAAGGAAATACACACTCAGAGCAGTACAGGTATTTCATACAAAAGCTTGAACTAAGAATCCTGTCATACAACAGCCTTCGTGACTACTCTCATTCAACCACTGCAAAGACTCACACAACAACTATTTAGATTACTACACTCGTATAATGACCACGCTGTGACTACGAAATTAATAAAGGACACCTATACTCTAGCACCAAGACTGATCTCACATTAAGAAGCTTTATTTAATATTCTTTTTTGGAACTTGGAAAACTTTTCTGCCTCTAGTCACACTTGAAGAAGGAATTTAAAAGAATGGGTATGTGAGGCCCACATTAGTTTTTATTCTAGTGGCTTTCATACTTGTCTTCAGAGCAGGAAAAAGATATTGTTTCACTTCAGAGCAAAGCAGTCAGGGACAGAAAACAGAGCTGTGCTTTACCCTGGATCGCGCACCACAACTAATAAAAACAGCACAGGTTAAATGATGCCTCACATCTGGGGCATCCAACCTACAGTGCCCTAAGAGCATGTGGTCTCCTGCTATCATTCAGCTTGCAGCTCAACCCTGACTATTTTCAGTTGCGTAAAGGAAGTATAACTAAATTAAGCATAACTTACAGCACTAATTCTGCAGCATTTACCTGACTAGTTTGAAATTCCCTTTGGTGCCAGGAATATCTGTAGGGAATTCGTCTGGGGTACTACTTCCACAGGATCGGTAACACTCTGGCCGGGAACAGCTTGGGTCATCCAACTTGTAAATCTGTAAGTATTTTTTTTAAGTTTCATTCATCAATAGTTACTGATAAGCTTATGTCCACCTTGTAACATCTTAGCGACACGCTTGATTTCTATCAGGCTTTACTCACCTTTGCATTGGCATAGCCCAGCTTGATCGTGATATTTCTTTCCAGTTCATTTTTAAACCTGACAGTATGAACACCAGATATAGCTTTGACTACTGTCGACTTTCCGTGGGCTACGTGGCCAATTGTACCTATGTTTTGAAGGCAAATGGTTGTCAATAAACCGCTGTTCAACGCGTACAGTGACCATCAACACAATTACCCCAACACTCTGGAGCCAGTAAGCCCAGTGCTACCACCAAAACACGTACGGATTCCTTAGCTGTTTCTGTCTAAATGAACAACATTTCCATTCCTAATTTTAAGATTAAAGAGACCTTCCCTTAGCAGCTACTCCCCACTTCATTCAAAGCTGTGCTCTTGAAGTAAAATTGCAGTGCTTTTCAAGTTAGAAGGGTCTGACAAGTCTCTTCCTGCATCCTGACAACATTTGTAATAAGAAGCCCCATCTATATCACTGTGTCTAAGGAAAAATTTCTCACTTTTTTTTTCCCCACACAGATACCATACATTAACACACGAGCACCAGGAAGCACCACATTAACACGTCCCCCACTCCCTCTTCTTTAGTTTTTTTTTTACCTATATTAATTGTGGCTTGCCTGCTGATGACTTCTGGTGAAAGAGGCGTCAGCTTGGTAACATCCTGTATGAAGGAGATTTTACAGTTTATTCATCTGGTATCTAAATGCTTCTACATATCTTCTCAAAATCCAACCAAGCTCCTTAAAGTAACTCAAGTTAAGCATTCCAGTTTTCTTAAGTATGTGAAACAGGGTAAAAAGGGAACACAAGCCTACAATCAGATTAGGCTGTAAAGCAATAAAGAAAGGAAGCAAGCAAAACAAAAAAAAGGAAACTTTCAAACCAAAAATACACCCCACCCATGCCCAAAATTAAATTGGTTCTAACATGCCAACTGAAATTAACTTTCCATGGACTACATGGCCAACCATACCTACGCCTGTCAATGGACAACTGTTAAATTTGTGCAATGGTTCCGTTACAGTCAATATGTAATTAGAACTAACACTTTGGAGCAAGTAGGCCCTGAAATGTTATTGGCACCACTGAGCCGAGTCTAACTTTTTAAACGGCCACTTTCTCTCAAATACCATTATTTCCATACCAGACAAAACTGCTGTCAAGTCATATCACTTACAGATACATTCATTCAGTAAAAAAAACAACCCTACAGATTAGTTGTCCTGTGTTCTGCTGTTTTTGTTATCTTTTCCTTTAAAAAAGCTCTTTGTCCAGATACAGCGCAAGTGTTAAAATCCACTGAAACATCCCTCTGTGCCACTTCTGAATCTGTTTCTGGTAACGTCAAAGCCTGCGGTGAATAGCTACGGATGAGCTGCTGAGTTCAAGCAAAGATTCATGAAGTGTCTTTGTTGCAGAACAGGATATAAAGCTTTGTGAAATCACATGATGTTTACACTGCGACACAAGCAGGTTATGTACATAATTAAAATTGACCATAATTGTGTAAAAAATGTAATCTTACTTATATCTCAAGTATTAAATGATTAACATGTTAAGGTTCAAAACAAAACAATTTCCTTCTACCTGCCACAATTATATTTTTTTATATATTTTACTTGACAATTGACTTATTGCCTGAGCTCACTGGGGCCGGCGATGGGCCCACGACCTGCAGATGGCACTGTGCAGCAGGATGACAGCACCGTGAATGATGCAAAACCCTGTCACCAAGAGACTTGTTCCCGGAGCACAGAATCAGCACAAATGCCATTTTTCTTCAAGGCTGGCATAAAGTTAAGCTCAGCAACAGGCTACAGTGAGCTGAAAGCTTTCAAGGGCCCACTGAACAAAAGTACAGAATGGGGCTGAACGGTAATTCCTGTTGATCAGAAAATTAGGAATAGCTGCACTCTTTCCAGCTGGCAAAATACCCAATGAAAAAGAAGTAAAGAAGCTTTCTGAAGTTACTAATGTGCTTCACTAACAAACTTGCTAGAACACAAAAAGAATTCTCATATTCAAACTCAAAGAATATGAAACATTGCTACTGACAAGAGAATAATAATAATAAAACAAAAAAAACAAAATGTTGTATAGCTCGTCAAAACATTCTGTAGTTTGCCATGCTGCACCGGGCTCTGTCAGGCTGGACGGGGCTCTAAGCACCCTGATGTAGCTGTAGGTGTCCCTGTTCCCTGTTGGGCAGACGGACTCGATCGCCTTTAAGGGTCCTTTCCAACTCAAACCATTCTGTGACTCTAAGAACAGGCGCCTTCCCTGACAGCTCAGCACAGCACACCCGCCCAACTCGGGCACGCCGAGCAGCCCACACTGCCGGCCCGCTCCGAAGACGCGGCGCCCTATTTACCACAGTGGGAGCCCTCGGCACCCCAGGCCACCCAGCCACGCGGAGGCCGCCGTGCTCTGCCCAGCTCTCACCGCTCCCACTCAGCCAACAGCCACCCACCCACCCGGCCCCCACAGGCGCCCCGCCGCGCCGCCCGGCTGCAGCCATTCCCGCCCCACCGCACTGCCGCCGGCTCGGCTCGCGGCCCTCACGGCGGCGGCCCCGTGGAGAGGCACGGAGCACATCACCCGCCACACGACGCCCCGCGCCCCCAGCGGCCCCCCGGCGCCGGGCGGGCGCCCCCCGCGCGGGCCGCACCAAAGTGGCGAGGTCCTGCCGGGAGAGGTGCGGCTGCCCCAGCGTCACTCCCGCCTCGTCCCCCGCCATCTTGGCCTCAAGAGGAAGCGGCGCTGCCCGCGCGGCCGCCTGACCCCTCGCTCTCCTCGGCACCGCCTTCTCCACGCCCGGCACTCGCCGCCCGACGAGGCACTCCTGGGCTCAGGGGCGCTCCGCGCTGGGCGGCGCGGAGCCGACCTCGCCCCCGCCGCGAGCCGAGAACGGCTCAGGCGCGACGCTGGGCAGCCCCCAAAAGGCCCCTGCCGCCCTCACGCCGGGTGATGCAACCGGACCCGCCAGGGAAGTGAGGCTGTGCGCATGCGCGGTTGCAGCGCGGGTGAGCGTGAGCATGCGCGTGCGCGGGGGCAACGAGCGTGCGCCTTGCGCCCGCCGCCGGGTAACGGTGGCGGGTTGGTGGGGGTAGTGTGAGTGGTTCGTATATGGCTCTCGGTAACGGCTGCCAGGGGGATTGGTGCCTCCGCGTGTGCCTGTGGGACAGGGGGCTATCTCTCAGAACAGCAGGCTGGCCGGGCGCGGGGTCACTGCCTGCCACTGCTGCGTGTGCGCGCCTGTAAAGTGTCGGAGTAGCTGCGATGGGAGGATCAGCATGAGGCCCGGCCTGGTTGGGAGACGCCCCAACCCAGGAGGCTTTGGCCTGTGCTTGTGGCTGTGAGGACGTCGGCGCTTGTCGATGCGTATCTAACAGCATGGAAACGTAGGTGTGTTGGGGGTATTTGAGGGACGTGGTGCAGAAAGGAGATGGGGGTGAAGTTAAAGCAGCGTGTGCCTGTATGTACTGGAAGTGAGCATCTCTGGTTTGGTGGCCATCAGCTTATTGGCCCTAACGGTAAATGCCACTGTATGTTTGTTAGCCACTTCTGCTGGCCATTGGCCTTTCCCTAGTTAGTGTGTCCTCTGTAGGCTGAGTGCTGTATAAGGCCCGAAGATGCAAGTAGCTTGAGTCTTTGATTCCAGACAGCTAGCACCTGCTGTTTTCAGAGTCAGGTGAGCCTTACATTCCTTAAAAATCAAGTAAAATCCCTGATCCACTGATGACAGCCAGTTTAGAGACCAAAGGCCAAATTCACAACCCTCCCCTATGGGAAACTGAACTGATTCCTTCTCTGTGGAAACGCCTTACAGGCCTAGAAGACTTAGCAAATGTTTTTGCTCACAAGATTTCTTCTATGATCAGAGCAACTGCTTTCAATACAAGTAACCAACTGTGTCACGTACATTCACATTCATCAGCAGTGTTTTTGCCCACTACAAAGTGTGGAGCTTCCCAGATTTTGCCTGATTACTTAGGTCAAAGCAATAATTCTCAAGCACCCAGCAATATGATTGGAACGTGATGATGGAAATGTGTGCCAAACCAGTATGCCTGGTTTAACAAGACATGTCACTTCCCACTTCCACGAATGCCATTTCCATTCTTTCCTGATAGTATTTCCTGATATACCTGTAGCAAATGCATTGCCAGCATTCTTGTTTTGAAGGAAAGAATACAAGAATGTGGTAAGAAACCACACAGTAATGATGTTGCTAATGACAAAATATATTTTGTCTTCCTACCAAATAATTTTGCACGTTGGTCTTGAAAATAAATTTTCATTTCTAATCTTCTACTGGATTATGTGATGTTATACAATTTTTATACAAAATATCTTGTTTCTGAGGAAACCATATATGCTTATGACCAAGATATACAAAGCAAGCATGGAGAATATGATGCAATACTTGAATGTGGTTGCCTCAGCATGAGGCATGTATGATCACTGATGAAAATGAGCTGAAAATACTGGATTCTGTAGATTACTTAGCTGCTGTAATTATGCAATAATGCAGTGCAGTACAGGATTATAGAAACAGTTGTTACATTTGCAGCAGCCTGTAGAAATGATTTACTCCTTCCCAAGAATTCTGTCAGAAATCTAAAGAAATACGCTATCATTTCTGTTTTAACAATGAAATTGTCTACTTTACATATTCTGTCTTATTATTTTGATTTACTGTACTGGGTAATATTTGTAGCATGAAGAAAAATGCAAGGCTAAAGACTGTTTACTGTCTAGGGCCTAAATTTAGCAGCGCTGTAGTTTTAGTTAGGAATCATTATGAAGTTTGAGTTTTTCAGTACAGGTAAATTGTCCAATATGGAGGAGTCACTTTTTTTGTGCTCTTAAATGCTGGCAATGAGTATGTCACAGCTGATGGATGTTTTTGTTTGTTTTATTAGTTGTTTTTGGGGTTTTTTTTTGCTAGGTTTGAATCCACTTCTGTGGCAGTGTGTAGGAGAGACCTGAAGATCATGTTATGCCTCAGCTTACCACAAACTGCAAACAGCAAAATGACAGTCAGGTAAAGCTGAAACAGCCCTGCCAGTCTTTTTACCCATATTGACCTGCACAGGTCAAAAGTCTGAAGAGTGCAGAGGGATGCATGATGTTTTGCTGTGTTGATTCTGTACATGAGAAATAGATTTTCTGCTCTAGATTCTCTTTATCAAATCGCAAGACATCAGTGATGTGTGCTTGGTATGGCAGAAGATAGACCCGGTGAGTAAAGGAGAGCGTTTTGGACAGACTCTTTTGCAGGGTCTGTTGTGATAGGAAAAGGGAAAATGGTTTTAAACTAAAATGGGAGATTAGGTTGGGTATAAGAAAAAAGCTTTTTATGATAGGGGTAGTGAAGCACTGAAACAGATTGCCCAGCCCAGAGAGGTGGTGGATGTCCCATCCCTGGAGACAGTGAAGGTGAGGCTGCACGGGGCTCTGAGCACCTGATGTAGCTGTAGGTGTCCCTGTTCATTGCAGGGGAGTTGGACCAGATGTCCTTTAAAGGTCCCTTCCAACTCATTTGAAAGATCATTTGATTCCATGTCTTTCCTTTGGGACTTAGAGAGGAACGATAGCTTCTTTCATAACGGTTGGTTATATCACCTTGGTTGCACGAGTAACAGGTTTTGAAACAGCAACTGGGGAAATGGGGCAAATTTACTGTATGAGTTAAGTGCAGGAGGTGGAATGGTATGAAGCTGGCTGAGCGGAGAGAGGTCAGGTCACCGGTATGAAGGAGTCAGTGAATGGGAGCGAGTTGTTTGTAGTGTGGAGTAAATAGGGAGTAGTGTGGGAGCCGTAGGAGGTCAGTTAACAAGAGTGGGAATAGCAGTGGGTAGTCTTTTGTGAAGCTGTGCATGCAACAGCAGGTTCATTGTGTGAAGCAGTGAGAGGTGGGATAGACATTCAGATTGGGGGTGGCAGTCATAGAGGAGTTGTGCTGTTTTAGAAATCAAGAATGGGATGGGGGTGGTAACGAGCAACTGAAAATAGCGAAGGGGATGGGAACAGCAATAAACAGGGAGAGGATGGCGGTGCACAGCCTGTTATTTAAAGCAGTGAGTGACATAGCAGGCAGTGAAAAGTTTGAAGGAGGCAGGGACAGCCCAAAGGACCACTTAGTTTTGTATGGTGTCAGGACATTCTGTGATTAAGCACATGAGGAGGCTGTTGGGTTGTTTTACCTCTTTTCCTTTTGCCAGCCAGCAGTAAGCTACAGAAAGCAAGGAGGGGAAGCCTGGGCTAAGGCAGAGCCCCGCTCAGGGCTGGGAGCTGCGTGCAGTTCGTTGCTCACAGCTGTGCTGAGCAACCGTAGCCAGCGGCCCTGACTCGCCTCGCTCTGTGACCTGATTCCCACACCGGCTGGCAGGGCTGCCTGTGACAAGGAGGCAGCCGGGGTCAGCCGCAGCGCCTGTCGCTGCCCTGTGCGAGGGGAGGAGTTCAGCCGGCTCCTGAGAGTGGCCACTGCCGCTCGGAGCGGGTTTCCGTACGACGTTCATCCCCGCCGCGCTACTGCCCGAGGGGAGCGGGAGCTGCGGTGCTGGCGCTGAAGGGGGCCGCTGCGAGCGGGAGGGCAAAACGACACGGCCAGCCCTACAGCCGCCTGCGGACGAGCCAAGCAGATGACGCTCCTTGGGACCGCATTCCCGATCCCCAGCGGCGGCCGCTCCCGGTCCCCGGTGAGAGCCTTTCCTCCTCCAGGGGATCGCCCGCCCGGGATCCTTGCGGCCAATGGATGGGGCCCAGCCGGTGCATGGCTGGCACGGAGAGGCCCGGGAGCGCCGCCGGGCGGGGGTGGGCGCGCGGGGCCGGGCCGGGGAAAGGCAGCGCAGCCTCTGCCGCTCGGGGCACGGCCCAACGCTGCCGGCCGCCGTCCCGAGCCCACAGGTGGCGACGGAAGTGACGGGCGGCGCGGGGCGCCCGCGGCGGGGGAACATGGCGCCAGCGGCCTCTCTGGGCAGCGCCGAAGGTAACGCGACGGGGGGCGGCCGGGCGGGCGGGACCCTGGGGGCGAGGCCGGGCCCGGCTGGGCCGGGCTGGGAGCGACGGTGCGCGGGCGGCGCGGCGGGGGGCGGCTCCCCCGACCGCGGACGGCGGGGAGGAGGAAGCCCAGGGTCCCCCCTTCCTCCTCCGTCTCCTCCTCCTCCTCCACTCGGCCGTGCCTCGGCTGCTGCCCCTCTGCTTAGCTCCCCGCCGCCTCTGGCTTTATGCTCCGCGCGGGGCTCCCTCTCCGCCGGCTCAGCGGGAGGAGCCGCGGCTCCAGCACCGCTGTCGCCGAGAGGTAGGTGTAGCCGCCCCCGGGCCTCCTGTTTTCCCGCCTCGTCAGTTCGGCCTCCGCGGGAGAGCCGTGCGAGGCCGGGAGCGCGGAGCGGCCACTGAGGGCTCCGAGCCGCGGTCCTCCTCGGGGCAGCTCCCGCGCTACGGGCCGGTGTGGGCGCGTCAGTGGGCGAGCTGAAGTAGGTCAGTCAACGAGTGCCGGCCGCTGGCGATCGGCAGCGTTTGGAATAGTAGTTTTAGCGGAGAAATAATAATTGTTAGTAGAAGGAGCAGGCAGCCGCTCAGGGTTGGTGCTGGTGCTTTGGCTTGGGTTGGTAAATACGTAAACGTCGCTTAAAAACACGAAGGGTTTTTTTTTCCTTTTCTTTTAGAAGAAGATTAGTGTAGCCATAAAACTGTTCCTCTATAAAAAGGCAGCACTGTGCAATCTGCATGCTCTTGTCTTCTTTGCCGCGTCGTAGAGATGTTCCTCATCTCTACGCCATTGCCCCAATTCACACTCGGGTACCTTCAGCACACCACCACGTGTCTGCATCTTTGCTGTGTTGTTCCTCCCAACATCCAGCCCATGCGTTTAATTTCCACCGCAAGTCCTATAAACTTTCCCACTGTCACTCATCTCCTTTCACTTTCCTTAATTACATCCTCTGGCTGCTATGGATCTACACGTGCTGATTTGCCTTTCAGCAGGCAGAGCGGACCAGGTCACTGCTGGGCTCACCCTGGAGGTACTGGGTCTTTATCATCTATGGAGCTGCCAGTCTGGGGAAGCTTTCTGTCTTTCTGACAAGTGAAGTTGCCGTTTGGCAGCGCAGTTGAATGCTGTACCTTGGACAAAGGGCACAATCTCTTCACTCATATTTTCTCAGAGGACTACTAAAGGTGACACTAAGTTAGCAATGAACTTACCGATAGGAATAAAGAAGACATTGAGTTTTAAGGTGTAATTAAAGTATCCTAAATTATCCTAAACCATTGACAGCTAGAATTATTTTTACTAAAATATCACTGCCTGCTCCTTACCATTTATTATTCTTAAAGCCCAAGCTCTCCTGTAAGCAAACATAATTAGATTTTTGCACCATAATTTTCTTAATAAGTATCTTGGCAGTGAGAAGATCAGTAGTTATTAATAATCCTGACATTTGATGAAGTTATGATATAAGATGCAAATATATATAACAAAGAATGCTGACACTTAGGATAGGGTGGTCCTGTCTTTAAGAGCAGTGGCAAATGTGTTATTTTCATCACTGCCATCATTTATCTCTTACATATTAGCGATGCAAGTTTTTCTTGTAGATTCTCATTCTTATGGTTGTGTTAAAAATATTTTAGACTGGGTTCTGAGCATCAGTAAATGTAACTGGACCAAGATTGGGCTGAGCTTACTCCATGCAAGGACTGTGGTTTTATGTACAGGTGGAGCTGCACTGATTTTTTAGTCAAATGGATCAAAGCTATTTTGATGTCTGTCAGGTGCACTTACGTCATCCGCTTAAGGCACATAATACTACGAGAAACTAACGTATACCTCATTACTGTTAATTTATGAGACAGAAACTTAGTGAGGTTAAACTGGTCAAGCAGCTACAGCTGCTGCATATGCCTGGCAGCCTTTAAAAAAGTTTGTGAGGCATGTATTTTCATCACAGTCCTTTTGATGATCATCACAGGGCTTGATTTAGGAGCTCGTCTGGGGAGCGCATTTTGTCCTTTGGTGGCTGCTGTTGTAAAATGAGAACTTTCTGACATAAAATCTGCTGGTATTAGTCGAAATTCAGCGTATGTGAAACCTGTGCTCTACGACAGTATTTTAAAACAAAATGGTTCTGATTTTTTTTTCTGTGCTTGTAACATTTGTATCCTTCTGTGCAGAAAGACTGAATCGGGTTATGATGCCAATTTTTAGGAGCAGCAAGTAGTATGAGTTGAAAAGTTATCCATTATGAATACATGCAAATAGGAGCAGCAGCACATGTGCTTTGGGTTAGAGGTGTTTTCCAAAGAAAACACACGTAGCGTGGTAGGTACTCTGTGAAGGCAGCCACAGTGCACTTCCAATGTGATGTATAACCAAGCTGTGCTGAGACAGTCTATATGTAGTGGTAGTAAGTTTAGTCACAGCTAGTTCTGATGATACTTCTAGCATAACCACAGTGACCTCACAGGCAACTGATGCATTGCAGAAGTGCCACAGTTGTTACAAGCTGGTGCAGACTGCTTGCAGGTAGCAGCACCAGTAAAGGTTGTAATAGGAGCAGTCAGCATAAGATGCGTGCCACTAAGAGAGAAATCCTTTGTGCAGTGGGTAGTTCTCAGGAGAACCCAAGGGTTAGCTTCTAGAGCCGTGGCAGCATGATGCTTCTGCTCAGCTCTGTGCTTCTGGAGCAGCCTGGTGCTTTGGGAACACTCACCTTGGGCTGCGGGAAGCCTGCAGTGTGAAGCTACTGGACAGTGTCGGTGGATTTAAGAGAACTAGTTCCCAAGGCTTAGCATACTATGAAGGATTTTACATATGCAGAAAGTTGGTTATTGCTTGCTTATTTATTTTGTTTCCTGCATCTGCAATTATTCCAGGAATGGAAAGTTTTGATAGCCATTGGCTATTGATCTTACTCACTTCTAGGTAATTCCTACCGTTCCTGTTAGCGGGGAATTGTGAGGAAAAATGATGGCTTAGCCAAAGTTTAATAGCTCAGTGTCAAACCATGTAAAGAGAGATTTAATGTGTGGGGGTACATTATCTGTACTGTGTAAACATGTTAATACAGTAATTGCATATCTAGCTGCATTCAAAGGCCCGGTGGTGAGTTTGAGCAATTGGAAATGTTTGTATGTGTTAGCATTTTCATACGTATGTGTGAAATTTGACTATGGAGATGTGTCCTGTTAGCGCAGGGAAGTGCCACTTTGAACAGTGTTCAGGTCAAAGAATTGAGCTCAAAGCAGCTTTTGCTGTGTGTGGTGCTACAGAAAGCATATGTACCAGCTTTAAAATTTGCATTGAAATGCATGCATTTGACAGATAAAAGGAATGAGATAGATGGAACAGATTTGGGGATTTTAAGCTCTATTTTAGTGCTGTGATACCAAAACACAGCTCTGTATGTCTGGTGAAATATCTTTTGTCTAAGCTGCAGATACAGCTTTCTGTTCTATGGAAAATGGTTGTTCAGCTGTGCTCGTGTAGACGGTTTCTCAGAACCTCCAGGAGGCAGGTAGAGTGAACCAAGTCGTGTTTTATAAGAAGGTGGCTAGTTCTGTCTCAGTATCACGAATGAGATATTAAGGAACGGCAGAAATCTGCCTTTTAGATGCTGTGCTGGACTATATTACTGCTTTACTAGAACAATACATTTCTATCCCTAGAAAGTGCATGCAAGCTTGCATACATGTAGATGCTTCTTTGTAGTGCATTTTATTTTTCTTTTTGCCCCCAGGGAAATTGTGCTTTTGGATGGATTCTCAAGCAGGGCATGAACCACAAATGAGTATTCCCTAGCTTCATCCTCAGCAGCTTGTGCATTGAGCCTCCCTCTCTTCTGCTTGTGCCTCTAAGCCTCAGACACTCCGAGTAAAGAACGTTCTCCTTGTTTGGCAAGAAAAATAGTCTGGAACAGCGTTTTCAGACTTCTGTTACAACTGCAGAATAAAGATGAGAAATCGATGTTCCAAGAAAGAGCTTTTACAGTCACGGCAGAGTAGACGCTGTAATGCACTTGTGTGCTAAAAGAGGAAGAAATGTCAGGAAAAGCGAATCAGGTTAAGAGTCTTTCTCGTTGGTTTTTTTTTCTTCCAGCAGAGAATCTTCCTTCCTGTACTGCATTGTACTGATCAGCTCCAGTATGCGCAGGACAATGCAGAACGCCAACTTGGAATTTCCCCCCCCCCCCCCTTCGTTGTTTATAGGTTGGATTTTCTTTTTGTTCCGATTTTCTTAACAGACTACCGTAGGCTACGTCTTCCTTCAAATCAAGTGAGCTATTGTGATTTGCACGGGTGGAAAAAGCTGTAACTCTTGAATTTTGCATTTTTATTGAAAACAGGGAAAAAAAATGTTAACGTTATTATCTTCTGGGAAATAAGCTGCAGCATTTGAATAGCGCATAGAATTACATCTGAGATGGAAAGTGTGTGGGAGGAATGAAGATAGCTGTGCTTTAGAAAAATGGCTTCATTTGTGAGTATTTTGTTATGCTTTTCTATTATTCAAATGGCCGCACTGCTATTTGCTTTTGACTTAGTGCGCTAGCTTTAGAAATGAAGAGTTCTCCCAGTTGGTCATAATATGCATTTAACTGTTCAGTCTTCCAGTCTCTGTACTGTTTTAACCCCTTGTTAAAATAAATGCGCCGCCCAACGCATTTTTGAATTGTAAAGAAGACTATAACTTCTGATATAATGTATGGTTTAGTGCCAGTAAGGGGGAATTTACTCATGTAATAGAGGGAGACAAGTGTTCTTTCCCACGTTGCTTGTGAAATTCTGAAACTTCTTTAGGTGGGTTATGGAGAAGTCTTACAATTCTTGGCTCTTCTTAGGTAATCCATTAAATGCAGTTTGATGTGTGTGATGAAACGTATTTTGGGATTGGAAAATGCGGATTTACTGAAAATAATACAGGAGATGTGAAAAGGAGAATTAAATGACTTAAAACTTCGCCGTTTTTGAAACATTCTGAAATAATAATTTCAGAGTGTTGGTTACCTGCCCCTGTTGTAGAGTTTTGTGCCTGACTTCCTGTTTTAATGTGTTTTGTACCAAGCAATCACCTTCAGGGAGATGTGAAAATTGGGACCTAAGAAGTGTTCCCTCATTGCAGTCTTTATTTAACACATTTTGGTGATGATTCCTACCGCCTTACTTTTTTGACACATTGAAAATTTGGATGGTAATTGTTTGTTTCTGATGGTTTTTGTCTTTTTAATAGAATTTTTCATGAAATAAAAATCAGTGCAGTTGCTTTAAAAGCAACGTGATGTCAGGACGGCTGCGGTCGGAGTGGACCTGTGGAGGCTGTGTGGTCTGAGCCCCCTGCTCTGAGCTGGCTGCCCAAAGCTGTCTGATGCTGCGCTGTACTCATTTGTTTTCGTGCTTAAACTTTGGAAGTGCTCCTCTGGAGTTGTTGCTTTTACCTTCTAAGATTTATCTCTGCTTATCTTTACTTGCCGACTTCTTATTTCGTTGAGGGTGGTCTAAGTGCTCTTTTAAAGCCCCAGGTTTCTTTCTTCTTATTTGTAAAGTACATATAATGTAATAATCTTCTTCAAGTCAAGGGAGAAGACCCCAGCATGTCTTTTGGAGGTTCTTGGCACTGTTCATTTACGTTCTTTCTGTACGCAGTAACGTGTTCTGTTTTGAAGAAATCCTTCCCTTGAGATTTGCACTTGCATGAGCTTAAGTGGTAGGAGATCCCATTATTTCCAGATTGACATATGTTGCTTTTTTTTTTTTGGTCTTTTTCATATGTATTCCTCTGTTAGTCTGTTCACGTCTAACATTTGCAAATTCCAGCTGTCCTTATGTCCTGTCACCTTGGTTCATCTTGGAGTTGGAGCTGAGGCACACACCTTGGTTGGTCTCCTAAGGAAATGTATGTTACCCAGTTGTACTGTGTACAGTTAACAAATGTACAGTTAGCAGAGTGGCGTGGTTAGGATGGTATTTTACAGGTTTATAGTTAGAAAGATTATCGTGGTGGAAAGAGGCAATCAAAAACAAACTGCTCACCTGTGTCCTAGGCTCACAGAAAAAACTCCAAAGGGAGGGATCTCCAGAAAGAGATCCTTCCTCAGTGGCAGTCAGCCCTTAGATGGGGTCCTTCCAGTCAGACAAGTGAATTGCCTTCACCTGTGCTCCCATGGCTGACTCAGTGCTTGCCTCAGGTGATCAATCAGTGGTTCAGGCCGTGATTCAGCAGTTCCCATACACACTGTCTGAGAATCTTATTCACCTTTGGGCCCCTGGTTCAATTTCAAACTAAACTGAGAAGTAGTTGTCTCAAGTTGCTGCGTATTTTATGGAAGTGGGGAGGTGGCATTAAAAGCCAAGTGACCATTAAAATTCGTAAGGAGAAAAGATTGAAGTGTAAGCTCAACATCAGAGAGCAGGGAGTGGAAGGGGTATATTACAGATATTCTAATGAAAGAAAAAATGCTGATACTACCACTTGTCTTGTATTTGGTATCATAAATACGATTGGGAAGCACAAGCTTTATGCTTCCTCATCACTTTGTTGCTTCTTTTTGAGATAGATAATTCTTTCATTGCCTGCTTTTATACGAGAATGATCAACAACTAAGAAAGAAGTGTTTGATGGTTATTTTGCTTTCTGGTAGAGATATGCTGTATTCAGGAGCAAGGGACTCAAAATACGTAGTCTCTGTCTTCAGGGAAATCGAGGGGAGTGTGCTACCATGGATACTGCTGAGAAAGTGATTGGATTGACAGCTTTGTCTCTTGCTACTGCCCTAACCTTGAGGAGTTTGAGTTTTCTTGTCAGGCCTCAGTTTTCATGTACACTCCTGACAATTCTGTTGTCAGCAGGCTTCAACCGTGTGCGAGTGGCGAGCGTTCCATGAGGTGTGGCTACCAACACCCACTCACCTGTGTAGTTTTGTATGGACAAAGAAAAACTCCCTTTTTTTTTCCCAGGATGGGTGCAGATTGAAGTGAGGAGATGATGATCTGTTTATGGAGTCTAATCAAATACACATCAGTTACAGTGGCAGCAGTTAGAAGTGGTGCTGAGGTAGCTGGGTACAACATAATAACTGCTTTCTGAAGTTGAGAAACCTTGGCCGACTCCATGTCCATGCTCTGTTTTAACACTCTGTAGCCATGAAAGTTAACAGTTTGTTACATGCATTGATCTTAATGTTACTTGGCTTTGTGTGTGGGTTACCAGTACGGTACTGCTTCCAATTGTTAACAGTCATGGGAATGTAAGAGTGAAGTAATTAAAAGCGCAAACAGCAGTCTGAATGAATCTTCCTGTGTGATTTAAAGTGGGGTGAAGATAAAAATGGCTGAGCCAGTTGTAATGGATTATTAATGCCAAAAAGGAAGGTGTTACCCTTCCACCATTTTCCTGCTTATGTGTAATGTCCTGCCCTCTGCGTCATGTCTGTCCTGCTGCCAAACTCTGTATTTGCTATTCCCCACAGTTTATTTTCTGTCAGGTTTATGAGATGAGTGGGTTTTCCAGAGCAGTCCAAGAAACACCAAAAATGCACAGAGTAGACAGGAGGAGCTCAGATTCCAGAATGACAGACAGGGGGAGTGGAGTGCACAGTTGCAGTGGGGAATGATGATAAATTGTTCGCTTAGTTCAGGCTTTTTAATGGAGCTGCCCTTCAGCTAGACACTGGGAGCAAGATGTTGAGAAGTTCTTGTATTTTTGAGTAGTTTTTGATGCAGCTTTTTTTCACTGAATGTTTAGTTTCCTTAACGGGGCATTGGGATGGTTTTGTGTTTTTCAGTGGGGTTTTTTTTTTGCTTATTTGCAGTTGACTCTAACTTGCACAGAAGTAGCGCTATATGTTTATTAATGTTCAAATGCTTAATAAACACTTAAGCTTCACCAAACTCAGTATGTAGAATATTATCTATTATCAGGTAATCCTGTCAGTGCCTCCTTTGGCCTTAGTGTTCAGCAGTTTGTAAATCATAAATAATCCTGAGCATAAGAAATGGTAAAACCGGACTGTATTGTTGTGAGAGAAATGGGACGCAAACTTGAATCATATCTGTGTTCTGTTTCCTCGCAATAACTTATGAGTAAACAGACACACATTTAAAAAATACTACATTTTGGGGAGGTTATATTTGGTACGGACCTTCTGGAGTTTGTTTCTGAAGCGAAGCGAGTTCTGCTTCCTTTCTTAAACCTTTGATACTCAAGACGGGGTGTTTTATTACTTTCCTGAGATAACTATAGAAAGATAGAGGAGGGGAGGGAGAAAACAGCAGCAGAGTTGGCATCGTACATGCATTATCCTAACCTCTGAGTAGTTTGAAATGAGGAATCATTTTGGTGTTATTTCATAGTTATTCGCGTTCATTACCTTTTCTTTAAATGGAGAATATTTTGGGGTGGGAAATAACTAAAGTTTCAGTTTTAAGTCTCAAGTTAATTTTTCAGCTGAAGAGAAAGCAAGGAGGATGGGGAAGAGTTCTAAGTCTCGATGAAAGTAACTTCAGTTTGCATTTATCTGGTCAGAAGGAGCTTGTGATATGTTCAATACCAGAAATAATTTATTTTTATTTTTATTTTATTTTTTCCTCAGGTGATTCATGGCAGGGGACGTGGAAGGGTTTAGCTCCTCCATCCATGACACCAGTGTCTCTGCTGGATTCAGAGCACTGTATGAGGAGGGATTGCTTCTTGATGTCACACTTGTCATTGAAGACCACCAATTTCAGGCCCATAAAGCACTGCTTGCCACCCAGAGTGATTACTTCAGGATTATGTTCACAGCTGACATGCGAGAACGAGATCAGGACAAAATCCATTTGAAAGGTCTGACAGCTACAGGCTTCAGTCATGTCCTCCAATTCATGTATTATGGAACTATTGAACTGAGCATGAACACTGTTCACGAAATCCTTCAGGCTGCCATGTACGTCCAGCTTATAGAGGTGGTAAAATTTTGCTGTTCTTTTCTCTTAGCTAAAATCTGCCTAGAAAACTGTGCAGAAATTATGAGACTTCTGGATGATTTTGGTGTAAACATCGAAGGAGTCAGGGAAAAGTTGGACTCTTTCCTGCTAGAGAATTTTGTGCCGCTCATGTCCAGACCTGACTTCCTTTCATATCTGAGCTTTGAGAAGCTCATGTCTTACTTGGATAATGATCATCTGAGCAGGTTTCCAGAGATAGAGCTGTATGAAGCTGTTCAGGCCTGGCTGCGCCATGATAGAAGACGCTGGAGGCATACGGACACCATCATTCAGAACATCAGGTTTTGTTTGATGACACCATCCAGTGTTTTTGAGAAGGTTGGTGCGTTTGAAAAGCAGTAGGCAGAATTCACATTTAGCTAGGGCAGCATGCCATTAAGCAGATAAGATTCCCAGTCCTGTTAGGAGGAACAGTAGACCCGTAGAAAACAAACATCTAAAAGTACTGCCATCTGATTGTTAGGCAATAGTATGTACAGTGGCTGGAGAACAGGTAGGTTGTAATATGTGTGTTTAAGTAACTTCATATGGAAAAAACATTTTAAGATAAGGTCACTTGTATCAGGTTTTATTTCAGTCATCCTTTCTGTTTTCCACAAGTTGTTTCTTGCTTCCCAGAGATTTTGTAGAGCATATATTGTGATAAATGTTACCGGTACCATCAAAACATGCTGACTGTAGATTTTGTGTGTTTTAAGTACGTTTTTCTTCTTTACAAATGAAAACTGACATCTGCTGTTAAATCTGCAGTGTTTTTGTTTTTATTGTATCTCCAGTACTTGTGCTATTACGCAGCAGTTGGAAGTAAGCCCCGATCCTGCAAAGTTACACGTCCATTTGGTTTTACTCAAGGCATATAATACGATCAAAAGTGATTGACAGTGTGAAATGTAATGACTTACTTCAAATATCAGAGGAGTCTTTGTAAGAGGTGATAAAAAATTCAACTAATGATTGTATGTGTTAAGAGGTTAAATGAGAACTTGCTTTTTCCACTGTTCTGTTAAGAATAGACAAAAAATGTTGCTCTCTAGATTGTGAGAAACTCGGGAACATTTGACGTGGGTAGAGAACTACAAAGCTTGTAAGCAGCTTGCACAGGCTACTAACTGTAAGGGTATTCAAGTTAGGAGTTCTTCAGCTTGTGCTATTGTGTTATGTCATTGTTATGAATCTTGTGTGTTCAGATGAACTTTTAAATTCTGTATTTTTCACTTCTCAGTGAATTAATAGGATTTAACGCCCCGTGTATTTTGTTGGGCTTCTTACCATTACTTTCTCATACATTTTTACTTTGGTATCTATATACAGATAAGACTGTATTATAAATCATAAAAGCTATTAATTATTTCAGACTGAGTTATTACATTTTTTTATTTTTTGTGTGTGTGTGGATTGAGTAGACTTAATACATAACTTATATTGACAACCCTATATTAGCCTATGGACATAAAATAAATCTAATTACCTGGAATCATTTTAGAACACTAATGTGATATTTATGTCGGGTTAAAAATGATTCCAGCTAGTAAGAGCTGGAATCTGCAAGATGCTGTGTAGTGTCTTGCTTGTAATAAAACTTCAACTTCATTGCATAATTTAAGGTCTTCATTAGGAAAACCGATATCGCCAGATATTCTTGTAGTCAATCTAATAGGTTAAAATTCATGTGGAAGAGTCTGTTTCAGTTCTTTGAGTTTTTGGGATAGATGTTCAAGTATCAAACTGTCTTCCGTGAAATTTCCGCAAGCACAAGCGAAGAATGTGTGTTGTGCTTTTTTAGGGTTCCATTTAGGTGTAACTTCTGAAGTTGGTTTTGGCATCACTGATATCTATTCTGCACACACTGCTTCTTGCAATTTCTCTTGGCAGCTACAAGCAGCTACAACCTAAGGAGAGATGTCTTTTTCAGCATCCCAGGACTACGTTAGTCACCTGTAAAAGCTTTTTTCTGTGAATGGCCTATCCGTTAATTGTATGTGACAATGGAGTGAAACCAGTCCAATTTGTATTGTGGGACTGTGCTATGCAGAGCAGAGGGAAGCAGAGCTAATCATATATGTCATTCACCACTGCAGCCAAGGATGTTTTTTGACCTGGCTGGAGAGCGCTGGGTAACCCAGCATGACCAGTGACAAAGGACATCTGCGGTTGAAGCTAGCATAAAAATATGACCGCGCTTTTAAGTTTTTCTTTGTTTAATGAAAGAGCATGTTTGCTAACTGTTGTGTCAGTAACTCAAAGGAAACACGTTCCTTTGTGTAGAAAGGGGAAAATACTGGTAACCGTGCTTTTTTGGAGAACAGATAAGAATTCATCCTTTGCTGAAGCACAGGGTAAAATGCCGTGTGAATGTACCAAGTACAGTCTGAGGCTGACTCTTACAGCTGAGCAGACTCAGCATTCACAATACACTCACTGACTTGTCATGTGTATTCTTATGTAACCTTTCTAATAGGCATTTCTAAGATGCCTGTCATTATACTGGGACATAAATAACTTACATAACTTAATTTTACGTGTCACAGAAAGGATACTTTTTGCATCTTAAGCCATTCTGTTTCTTACAGCGTTTTTCAAAGAGATTTACAATCTGAGTGGGATGGCTTGTCTTTTTCAAAGGGAAGTGATGTGTGACTGGGTTAATACCTCAAGACTGACGTACACTTGGGATGCACAGGGGAAGGTGTAGCCTGTGTGCTTACTCTGAACTGCCCTGGAAGAACTGCCTCTGAAGTAGGAATAGGTACTTCTGTTGTTGCTTGGCCCTTAACACAGATGCATGAGGAAAACAGAAGCATCTGGGGAAATGGTTGGAAAAGAAAGGAGAGGTTTAAGGCTAGGAAGCACACATTCCACTGTGCGTGTTACATCCATCTTATTTGAAACCTATCCATAGCTCTGTAAGTCTTGAGGAAAGTTGAGTTTCTCTCTCTGTTACTGTACTGTGACCATTCCTTCATATTTTAATTAATCTCCGTTTAGTTTCTGTGTATAACTCAGATGAAAGCGTTGTTTCAAAACCCTGTGTCCTTAAACCTGGGATTTTTTTCTAATACCTCTTGTCTAGGATTTGTTACAACTAGTCCATGCTGGTTTATAAATTCCCAGTTTAAACCAGAAACTTATTAATCACTAAGAGTATCAACCTGTACTTCAGAGGTAGGATGAAAAGCATATTAATTAGTCCATCTTTGAGTATGTGCTGTCCTGTGCTTAGCAGATCATCATTTTTGAAAGATGGCATTATAATTTTGTGTCACCACAATACCAGAGTTATTTAGCACTTGTTTATCAATGTTTTTCTCACCCCCATGTCTAGTGAATCACTACTTCTCTTAAATGGGCTCTGCACTTGGCGTTTTTCTGTCTGTGGGTTATCACTGACTTGGATAGACTTGCTAGCAGTATTTATCTTTTGCTGAGCACCTTGATTCTGGCGTAGAGATTGCTGGTTCTGTTCTCAGGATGAGGGGAAACGGCCAGAAACTGGAGCATAGGAAGTTCCGCACCAATGTGCACAAGAACTTCTTTACGGTGAGGGTGACGGAGCACTGGAACAGGCTGCCCAGGGAGGCTGTGGAGTCTCCTTCTCTGGAGATATTCAAGACCCGCCTGGATGCCCACCTGTGCGACCTGGTGTAGGGAACCTGCTTTGGCAGGGGGGTTGGACTCGATGATCTCTGGAGGTCCCTTCCAACCCCTATGATTGTGTGATTTGAGAGTTCTTTGCAGTTACATTCCAGCCTGACTGTGACAATTTCTCCTTTTATAAACTGGTGAAACAGTATTGATGGTATAGTCCTTGCTACATACAGGCTACGTTGTTTTATCTTTTTATAGCTAGGCTGACAAGCACTAAGTGCTTGTAGCTCTTGAAGAATAGCCCTTCAAAGTCCTGTTCAGGCACTGACCGGTTTTCACGTGTAAGACCCAGACAAGGAAAAGGAAAAGTTAAATGCAGCATCTTGTCTGTAGTGCTGTGTATACTGATGTGTGGTTGAGGTTAGCTTTGGTTGCTGCCATTTTAGAGACATGTTTAACTTTTTCTGTTTCACTTCAGTATTCAGTCAGCATGTCAAAAGTTTGATAATGTTTTTTGACAGGCTTATAATTGTGTTTAGAATATGGCCAGAGATAAGTAGATATGGAAACAGTATGAACCATGGGAAGGTTGATGAATCTGTAGTTTTCAGTCAGCGTAATCCCTAGACAAATTTCAATTTGTTTATTTATCTGCAAGGAAGAGGAAGCATTAGCTCTCTAGAAATCTGATACAAATACCTTTGTTCATTGAGAAGACATAAGTATAATTTCTGTACTGCTAGTGTTGACTCTGTGTTGCTTCACTTAAACATTCAGAATTACCAATTTTAGAAAACTCACAAGTAAGTGAAATTTTATGACCTTTGAAATAGTTTTCTGCTTATGTGGCTGGGAATGCTAGAAAATCATACTATGAGCTATCCGGATTTTAGGAGGAAATTTTTTACTTTAGGAGGGATTTCTTTCCTCAGAGGGTGGTGAGGCGCTGGCACAGCTGCCCAGAGAAGCTGTGGTGCCCCATCCCTAGAGGTGCTCAAGGCCAGGTTGGATGGGGCCCTGGGCAGCCTGAGCTGGTGGGGGCCAGCCCTGCCCATGGCAGGGGTTGACGTGGCGTGGGCTTGGAAGTCCCTTCCAGTCTGAGCCACTCTGTGGTTGTTGTTTTTACTGTTTCTACAGAAGGAACCTGGCTCATTTGTACCCCAGACAATACCAGGTTAAGATTTAGTTACCGAGTTTACAAATAATAGATGTTTGGTGTGGGCACTACAGAAGTGTCTTTCTGGATGGTTTTTCCCTAAGAGACCAAATAACAAAAATAAAAATATAGCAATAGTTGTGCGTGGTTGCTGGGAAAAAAAATAAGCTCTGTACTGAAGACAAACTTTATTACAGAAAACTTATCTTGCATTTCATTACCTTTTTTCTGCTTAGTAATTTGCTTATTTGTTAAAAGGGAAGAATAAGGTGAGAGTAATATAGGGCACCTCTGATGCTTTGCAGGGATCACTTCATTTTTCAGATAGAAACTATAGCGTAAGGGCTTGTATTTTGACTTCTTCTCTTGTTAAAATGTAGATAGAAAAATTCTTAAAACCTATATAGCTGGTGGGACTAGAAGAGCGTGTGTTGCAGTTCTGCAGGAAAACAGACAACGATCAGTGGCTGCTTTATTTTGGGAAGGCGGTGTTTCACTGATTCGAAATGAAGAAGAGAAAATGCATTCCAGCTCCAATGTACTATGGCTGGGTGGATGGCAACAGTTTTGTTGAAACTTAGATGTTTTTGGTATTGGCTACCTGAGGGATGAGTGTAAGTTGATGTTTTCGATTATTTTCATCTTCTTTTTACAGAAAGGCGCATTTCATTATATTCATGCTGTTCCCTGCCTGTCTGACTGAACAGCTGTAACTGGTAGATGATGTAACAAGATATTTCACCTCTGGTTCTCTGGGCAACTGTTACATTGATGCTATGTCCTGTCAGACACTCTTTAAGAAGATTTTATTGAGAAAACTGAAGGGAAATATTGGGAAGAATGTGAAAAAAAAATCACAAATGAAACTTTATCAGCTGGAAAGAGAACAGGAAGTCTCTCTTTATACTCTGAGAGTGCTGTAAAGCTTTTGTATTTTTCTAATCAATTCAGAGCTGATGATGTGCTCTTAACAATGTACATTTTTTTCACCTCAAGATTCATGCCAATCAGTGTATATGTCCATCTGTCACATTTTTGAACAAACTTAGGAGCATTCTCTTTGATTTCATATGCTGCTAATTAGGTACGTGAGCCTTTTAGAGCTTCTTCATTTGAACTTAACAGAAAAAAAATTAGTATGTTAGCACTTAGGTATTTCTTGGTCAACTACTTCTTGCTTACAGGGAATGGCAGAAACATACTTTTGAATGCTGAGTGTTTTCCTTCAGGGTATTCTGAATATCAGACAGCAGTTCCCACAAAAGGCTTGCTGTCATGTTCTTAATTTACTAAAACATACCAAACTTACTGTTGTGTTTTAATAACACCTAAATTTTAATGCTTGCTTTGCTTTTTGCATATACACGCAAGAAATTAAAACTATTATAAAATTACTCAAAAGTGTAGGTGTATGGAAGGTTTTCTTTACTGTGGGCTGAATAGGACTTCAAGGTAGTTCTGAAAGATCTCACACAGAAAACGTGTGAATATGAAAGTGGGCAAACTGTCCTACACTTGCCCAGTGTTTAATATCAAGCAAACGTGAGCAAGCAAACGTGAGCAGTCTCTACTTGCTCATGTAGGCATATACTGGCATTCATCTTAGACCATCATTTGAGCCTCAGGAGAAGTATGGTTCCTACATAGCAGAGATTGTGCTGGGGAGAGCATTTTTTCCCAACAGCAAAAGCTAAGAAGCCTCCAACAATGTTTTCTTAAAGAAATATAGATAAGCAGTCTATTGTCACCTTGTTTTTCTTTTCTCAGTGTTCTGAGAACTCATATCTCTTCAGGACTGTGCTTGTAGCTAACTTTTCCACATACTTCAGTCTGAGAGAGTTGTTTATAATTGGTAGGTGCATTTGCTTCTTGTTGCCTTACTGGTTTAAGGTAAGAGATTGAGGCTTTGCTTTGGTATTAGTGCCCTTACCATGTTAAGTAGTACCCTACTAAGGATTGTCTCACTGGTCTTGAGAAGCTGTCTGAAATTGCTTTTCATATACATGAAAACTCACTAACACCGTTGCTACTTATATAAGTGGTGGTACAGGCTTTTGTCCCTTGGGAAAGCGAATGCAAAGAAGTGGGGGAACAGATTCTGAAATATATTATCTTCTCATGTTTTCTTGTGGTTGTTTTGAAATTCTGGAGTGGCGTGACTTTTTTTTAAAGCATTGCTCCTTGTTTTGGAGGTGGTAGGAGCTAATGGTGTACAGAGCTTTTGAAGGCAGTCCAGTTTTATGTGGAAGATCAAATCTGATAGAGGATTTGTGAGTTTGGAAATATTTAGCGTTTTGTTTTTGGTTTTGGTTTTTTTAATTTGTTTTAGTGGTATAAGTCAGAATGCTGTGTGAGACAAGGCTGTCTGTACAGGAGGAATGAAGCATCTTTGAAGAGAGTCACGTGGTAATCCAAGACCTGCTTGGTGCTAGATAAATAAAAATGTTCAGGACATTCAAATCAGAGGATGTGTTTTGGAGTCATCGCAGGACCGGTTGGAGGAACTCAAATTAGCTTAGATAATAGGTAGAATCTTATAATTGTTCTTTAAGAAAATCTAAGCAGGCTCTTCAAACTGAAGACTGGCAGTGAGGTGTGCGTCAAAACTAGGCAGTAGTACAAGGGTTGTAAGGCTCACTTGGGAAGTGGAAGCTCAAACTTACCTCCGCAATTTACCAATAAAATGCGCAAGCAAAGGAATATTGATTTATATGTTTTCTTCCTGTATTAAAGGTATGCGTTAGCTTGAGGAGACATACAGAGAGGGAACCTTGTAGAGTGAGGAATGTGATCACATGTTCTGAAGGAAAGGATTCTGACCCTCGCCTTTCCATCACAGTTAAATAGTCCTGTGAGCAGAGTGTAGTCTTTGGGAATACCGACTTGGGCTCTGTTGTGAGAATTCATTAGAAGTTAGTCTAGAGTAGACTTAGGTAAATAGCAAATGGGTGTGCAGAATATCTTTAAAAACCAGGGAAATAGTACGCTTTTAACTTAGACTCTATTTCATTGACTAAGCAGAAGATGTAAAGAGGCTTTCTTGGGAAGAAGGAATAATGATTTTTGGACTTGGGCATTTCACCTGTGCATAGTCCCTGCTTAAATTTTGTGTGTGAGTATTCCAGCAACAACATTAGCCACTGTGCTTTTAATCACTAAATTGCCTTGTAGATTTTGAATAACTGCATGTTATCTTAAGCTCCATATATGAATGCAATTGCTGTTGAGAATACCCGAGTTAAACTAAAATAATTTTTGAATTACACGTAGCCATTTAGGTTTTCTGGATTGTTTCTCTTGGTCAGAATTTTAATAACTTTTAAATGTATTCTTAGGTAAAAACATCAGAGTTTTACCGATACTCCCGGCAGCTGCGACATGAGGTTGACCAAGCCATGAATTACTTTCATAGCGTTCACCAGCAGCCTTTGATGGAAATGAAATCGAACAAAATTCGTTCTGCCAAACCCCAGACTGCCGTGTTTAGAGGAATGATAGGACACAGTATGGTAAACAGTAAAATTCTTCTCTTACACAAGCCGAGGGTCTGGTGGGAACTAGAGGGTCCTCAAGTACCTTTACGACCAGACTGCCTTGCCATTGTGAATAACTTTGTGTTCCTGTTAGGTGGGGAAGAACTGGGACCAGACGGTGAGTTTCATGCTTCATCCAAAGTGTTTAGATATGACCCAAGACAGAACGCTTGGTTACGAATGGCAGACATGTCTGTCCCGCGTTCTGAGTTTGCTGTTGGAGTTATTGGGAGGTACGTTTACGCAGTGGCTGGGAGAACCAGGGATGAAACCTTTTATTCAACTGAACGGTATGATATTACTGAAGATAAATGGGAATTTGTAGATCCCTATCCAGTCAATAAATACGGACATGAAGGAACTGTGCTGGGTAACAAGTTGTATATCACTGGTGGAATTACATCATCTTCGACTTCTAAGCAAGTGTGTGTATTTGATCCCAGTAAAGAAGGGACAGTAGAGCAGCGAACAAGGAGAACTCAAGTGGTCACTAACTGTTGGGAGAACAAATGCAAAATGAATTATGCAAGATGTTTTCACAAAATGATTTCTTATAATGGTAAGCTTTATGTCTTTGGTGGTGTCTGTGTAATCCTCAGGGCCTCCTTTGAATCTCAAGGATGTCCATCTACAGAGGTTTATGACCCTGATACTGATCAGTGGACTATATTGGCTTCTATGCCAATTGGTAGGAGTGGTCATGGTGTAGCTGTTCTGGACAAACAGATAATGGTTCTTGGAGGCCTCTGTTACAATGGTCATTACAGTGACTCAATTCTCACCTTTGATCCAGAGGAAAACAAGTGGAAAGAAGATGAATACCCAAGGATGCCCTGCAAGCTGGATGGCTTACAGGTCTGCAGCTTGCACTTCCCTGAATATGTTTTGGAACACGTTAGACGTTGCAGCTAAAACAGAATAAACACTCTCAGTGAAATATGAAAAGCTGAATCTTACTGGTCAGAAAAAAAGTAGATCATTCTGAAAGTAATGACTCCTATTTATTTCCGTGGAAACTACAACGTATACAAAGAGCACAGTAACATTACTTGATTGAGCAAATTCTTGGCTGCAAAACACTATTTTTCACCATAGTCACCACCATGGGCTATGCATTCTCAACAGTAATGAACAAAAGCCTGCACGCTGTACTTGTAAAAATCTGCTCCAGAGGAGGTGCCCCACTGTTCCACAGCTGCTATGATGGCATAGTTCATAGGAGAATGCAGTCCGCCTTTCGTCGGCTTGAACACAAGGAAATTGGAAGGCCCCAAGTCCAGATAATACGATGGATGTGGTGGAACAGTCCAGCCTAGATTGGCAGCGTGATCCACAGTCTTCATACTAGTATGGGGCATGGAGTTACTGTGTTACAGGAGAAAGGCTGTCTTCTTTTTTGGTTTGTGTCACGTCCCGCCTGCCAGCTAGTTGTCATGGCAACTGCTTTGCACTGCAGGTGTTTGAGACATACTGAGCACACCCAAAAAGTCATAAAGTATTTTTTGTTGATCTTCTACAGCCTGACTCTGGAAGTTTGAGCCTTCATCTTAATCAGTGTCATGATGGAGCAATCAGAGTTAATGGTTTATCTGGGTTCCAGGAAATCCAGAAGGATCACCGCTTTTCTATCCCAAAAGGCTGCGCGCATATTTTACCTGCTGAGGGCTGCATCCCAACTTTTTCTTTGAGGAATTCACTCTCAATGGACTGCTGTTTTGACACTGGCTCAAAATTTTGACAGCAAGTCTCATTACCAGTAATGATGCAATCCAGAAAACTGTCACTTTCAGCCTTGCGTTGGATTCCTGGTCATAACTCACTGATTCACGCAGATGGTCTGATTGAGACACACTTCATTTCATGATGTGACAGCTGTGTACAGCCATCTGGAATGTAGCTTGTCTTTCACATCACTTACCGCTGCTGAAACGCACCACCCACTGCTTCACTGTGCTCACATCCACTGTTGATCTCCAGAAATGTTCAGCACATGTCAGTGAATGTCAGTGGGTGCAATTGTTTCCTGTTTTGTTGGAGGAATTCCAATCACACACACTTCACAGCTACTTCCTCAGAGTGCCCCTCTGCTGCCATCTGTCACACGGCGACAAAATGTAATGGACTACTGGAGGGAAAGCTCAACCTACTGCTATACCATCACCATCTGCCTCCAACATTGTGGGCCAACGTAATACAATAGGAGGCATTACTTTTGGAGCAGCTAACATACAATCTAGTTGAATTCCTTCAGAGACATTAGCATGTTGTGTGTAAGGACAACTGCTAAATGCTTAAGAGAAACAGGATTTACAGGGAGAATACTTACAAAGTTTATTAGAAAAGCCAATAGTTGGTCTGATATTGTAAAAGTTGTGGGATTATTTTTGTTTTTGTTTTAACAAATGGAGTTGTAAACAGGGGAAAGAAAATATATATTTTTGGGGTGTGCTTATTCTTTTAATAGCATTTCATGTCCATAATAGTTTGATTTTTTTGTTTTTTATTTGTTTTTCTGCGGCCACGGTACCAGATTTCTTCTGAAATCAATTGAATTTAACAAAACATTTGTGGAAGGAAGAAGGGCCTGATTCTCTTTTTTTATTGAGCATCAAAGTAGAACTCATCAGCTGAAGTAGGATACAACTAAGTTTAAAAGTACAAAACTAAAACCATTTTTTGTGTTTTATGTTGTGTTTGGATGCTCTTCCCATTAATTGCAAAGTGTTCTCACATCTGCAAGGCGTTTCTGTTTTCCCTTAAATACTGTTAAGTATAACCTCAATCTCTTTGCATGTGTTTTTTTCCAAGTTTTGTATATTAGTACTCGTAAGTCTGCCAAAATGTGAATTACACATTTTCTACTGAATTGAAAAAACTTCAACTTTTTAAAAATATTATTATTTAAAACACTATTTCTGTGCTGCCTTCTGTTGTCTGCTTTATGTTTGTTGGTAAGTAAAGTATGTACATACACATGCATATACACTGTAAAAAAAGAAAAATCTTTTTACATGCAGCTATATTTGAACCAGTGCACAAATTCAGCCATATCTGTTAAATTTAAGGTGTAGTTTTATCCATTAGTGAGCTAAATAAGTCAAAGTTCTTACATAACTGGAAGCCTCGTTTGGTATCAAGATATCTTTAGCATATACTGATTGATTCAGTAACGTTAAAGTCCTTATACTGATTTTACGTAATGAACTGTTAATAATTTGTTGTTTTATAAATTATTTTAAAAAGCTAAATGCATCTTACCTGAGTTTGTTTTATGTGTGAATGTGCTACCAGTCTTCTTTTTTATGAAAATGGAAAATGTCAGTAAGCAAATGCTCACCAGCACTGCTTTGACCCACAGTTATTTTCAGAACTGGATGTACTATAGTGTATTCTCAGCAGTGGCTTTGCTTGTACTCGTATAGAAATGGTAAATCTTTTATTAATAGTAGTTTTTTTTTAATCACTGGCTGCTGTGAACTACTGCGTTTTGAGTTAGGTGGTTGGATGGCTACTACCATTTATGTTTCTACAAAAAAAATAACAACCTTCATAGCTGTAGCTACTGACCTCATAGTGCCTGAAATGAAATGTGCTGTTCCTGAGGGCTTTTAATAACTCCATTGTGTTAACTTGCAGATATGCTTGACAGTATATTGGTAAGAATGATTTGCTGAGGTATAAATAATGACAATTCAATTCTTACTTTCTTTAATGTTGTAAAAACAATCACTTCTAGAATCTGAAGGAGAAATGTGGGTAACTCAAAGGCTTACACTTAATTCAGGAGTGTAGGGACAGAATGCTGAAACATGCACTTGCATCTTTTGTAAAGTCTTATGCTACTTTGTTTTTCTTTAAGCAGTAGACTTAATATGCAGCAATGCAGATCTGCTTTATTCAGCATCTTCCAATTAGAAATCACTGTAGAAAAAGAATGTACAGTACTCAGGGAGTTCAAAAGAATGCACTTGCAGAGGGACCAAAATCACTGAAAAATGTCCTGTGTTAAAAATAACACCTATTTACCTAAACTAAATTTTAAGTCACCAACAGAAATTAAAACAACACGTACAACTACTCATCTATATAATTCATGATATCTTTGTACTAATTATGTTCTGGATTGAGATGTGATAATCTAAATCAGATCAGTAGATCTTTTTTTCTTAAAAATGATTTATTGAGCATTTTCTTTCTGTAAGTTTTAACAGAAAGGGAGAATTTATGCCATCGTAGCTGTATTAATAAGTTAATCTATGCCGGTAGTGACTGGACCAAATATTGATTTTCAGCCTTCTGATGCAGACTAAGGCTTGCTTTTAAATTTAAGTCTTTACTGAGTGAGAAATATAATTTACTTTCTTAGTGGTTTAACTTAAAGCCAACTTGATTTACACTAAAACCTCAGTTCTACTGTGAGACTTGTGTGTACATTGCCCTTTGTAGGTGCAGAGATGACCTGATTCCAGTAGGTGCTGGCTGTGTGCAAGTAAAAAGGTTCTTCTGTATCTATCTCAAAGAATATTAGGGCAGAAAAAAAACCCTTTTCTTTTTCTTCACTATTCTTACTCTTTTTGTCACAACCTCATTTCTTAATAAATGTATGGGGCAGCAAAAATCTAATCCTGCTTGAGTAAGCTTCGTGGGGCTTAATAATACGTAGCTCACTCTGAAAGTAATGCCTCCTATTTATTTTCATGGAAACTACAACATATTACAACATATACAAAGAGCACAATAATACTTTGATAGAGCGAATTCTCAGCTACAAAACACTATTTTTCACCACAGTTGCCACCATGGGCTATGCAATCTCAACAGTAATGAACAAGAGCCTGCATGCCACAATTGTAAAAATCTGTAGCAGTGGAGGTGACCCACTGTTCACCAGCTACTATGATGCAGCAATGAAAATGCTGCCTACGCAGTCCATCTTTCATCAGCTTGAACAGATGGAAATCAGAAGGCCCCAAATCCAGACTACATGGTGGGTGTGGTAGGACAGTCCAGCCAAGACTGACAGTGTGATCCATGGCCTTCAAACAGGTATGGGGCCTGGATTTATCGTGTAACAGGAGAAAGGTGGTCTTCTTCTCTGGCCTGACTCTGGAAGTTGGAGCCTTCAGCTTAGTCTGCATCATGATGGATGGGTCAGAGTTGATGGTTTGTCCGGGTTCCAGGAAATCCAAACGAATCACACCTATCCTATCCCAAAAGATGTTACCGTACCTGCTGAGAGCTGTGTCTTGACTTTTTCTTTCACGGGGAATTCACATCTTGCTGCTCAAAGGACTGCATTTTTGACTCTGTCTCTCAGTGCTGGCACCACATCTCATCACTGGTAATGGTGCAGTCTAGGAGACTGTCATCTTCAGCCTCATGTTAGTTCAGTAGGTCCTGACAAACTTTCCTACAATGTTCTTTCTGTTCCTGTGTGAGCATCTGTGGCACTCACCTGGTGCAAACTTAGTGATATTTCAACATTATTTCCAACACATTGAAGCAGATACTTACTCTATACAGTTTCCTGATTATAATCTGCTGATTCACATGGATGAATTTTGTAGTGTGACATCTGTGCGTAGCCATCCAGAATGTGGCTTGTCTTCCGTGTCACTGTCACCACTGCTGAAATGCACCACCTACAATTCACTGTGCTCACATCCACTGTTGGACCTCCAGAAACGTTCTGCAAGTGTTGTACATCAGTGGGTGCCATTTTTTCCACATGGAAGAATTCAGTTCCACACCATTATATCATCTGCACTTCCATGTCAGGCACCATTGTGTCAGACTGCCCCTCTGCAGCCATCTGTCACACAGCAACAAAATGGAATGGCATATGGGTAGGAAAGTTCAACATCTACTGTCATACCAACAGCATCCATCTCTGATGTTGTAGGCCAATGTAATAAAACAGGAGGCATTACTTTTGGAGCAGCCCTTGTAGCAAACGGTATTTTACTATAAGGGCTTGTCTGGGAAATTGATGTGGTTCTGGGAATCTGGACTTCTATGATTCAAGTGTAGTAAATAGATGTTATTTAAGACTTAATTAGAAATCATGATAAGGATGGAGGTGTTTCAAGTTATGTTCCAGGTCTGTATTTAAGCAACTTCTGAGTTTTGTGGGAGAAGCAACTGCTAGTGAAGGCTTTGGTGGGTATTGATACTTGAAACATTAAGAACCAGATCATTTTTAGGTGCTCTGCTTTTAAGTTCCTGTTTATCTCCAGCTTGAGTTGTTGGTTAGAACCTCCATGCAGTCATGTCTTCAAGAAGCTGGCTGTAACCTTTTGAGCTTTAGAAATGATTGGAATTTGCTTGGGTTTATAACATGGGGGTATGTGAGAATGTTTTGTTAATTCATGTTTCTACCATGTTTTTATTGTTTCAAGCGTGAATTGGAGGCTTATGTTCTCTTTTCCACTGCAGTGGAACTTGTGAGGCAGTTATTTTTGTTATGTTCTAGGTCAGAGGGGTATTTTTTGTTTCGTTGAGCGTTTTGGATTGTTCAGTTTTAGTATTTAGCTCCAGATTGTTGAGTGTTAAAATAAAAACAAAAGTAATCTGGATAAAAAGAGGGAGGATTTTAAAAACATCTTTCATTTGTCAAGAAGAAGGTAAGTTGCAATCTTTGACTGGTAAGTTTGAGGGGGGTTTTGTCTATTTCCAACCCATCCTTCATGTAACACCTGCAAATCTGATCATGCAGAGGTATTTAAAACTTAACATAAGACCTCCTTTAACATTGCAAGTGTACTTGCCTTTTCTTAAGAAGGTGGACATAGTGAGTTACAGTCTAGTTTATTCGTGCTTATAGCAAAAAATTATCGGCTTCACTTCTTAATTTAGCATCTAACTCCAGGAAGTAGTTTTATTTCCAAATGAGCCAGAGCGGATAAAAAGCACAGTGCTTCTGTGAGTTGTTTGAACACTGCCTATTGCCATTCAGCGTGCTGCTATCTCTGTTTTAATGGAACAGATAATTCTTTTCAGACTGCTACGTAAGGAAAAAATAGCTTAGTTTTTCACCACGAGGTGTTGGCAGTGGTTTCACAGCGGGAGGTATTAGGCTGAAAAAAACCCTTTTGAAATTCTGTCCCCTTTGATTCTGCTGGAGGGAGGCAGTATGTAGTTTTTCTAAGGGCCTGCTATTTCAGAAAGCACTGCCAGCGAGAGGGGCTAGTGGCTGTGTATCATGTACCTGGCAACCTGCTTTTGTTACCTCCTTTGAAACATACAGATGCCCCACTTTCTGCAGTGTGGTAGAAGACCTGTTCACATTAGTTCTAAGGGTTTGTGATTTTAATATTTCTCTGGTCTCTGAGGTCTGCAGCCATTATTTCTTACAGACCTCCTGCCTTACAAACACAAGGGCTGCCTTTTTTCCTGCCGATCATACAGTACATATTTGCGTCAGGAACGAAGCACTGATGCTCAGGAAGTGAAGGATAACATTCAGCAGGTACAAATGAAAAAATGAACAGAAGAACACTGCTTAGCTCATTGTGTCTATTCTTTTGTGAAACGAAGGTAAGTGTTATGGGGAGATGCAAATGACCCTAAAAATAAATTTCTTTCGCCTTTGTAAATGACAAGGTCTTTTTAGAAATAGAGATGATCACATTTGTAGAGGTGTTTTGCCTTTTAAAGGTATTTTTCCTTAGAAAAGTAGTGAATTGGGCCCGTCATTCTTTTAACGCTTCAAATGTGGACTTTACCCATGTGAACAGTCCAATATAAAGAATGCATTAAAGCTCTAAGTTACTTAAAGCATAAAGGCACAAACGTGATTTAATGTGTGCCTAAGTGATTACAGGGTTTGGTAATCAAAGAAAACATCCGGCCTGTTCTTCATATAGTGGCAAATACCTGGTGAAGTTACTTCAGTCAGCACGGTCTGTCCCATGTGGCAGGACGCACTGAAAGAATATGGGAGAGAACAGAACGGAGAGATACATGTAATCCATTTAGAACAGAGCTTGCCAGTGTCCTGTAGCTAACATGTTGAGGTTTTAATGTTTGTAAAGCAATTTGAAGCTGCTTAAAATAAATATTAATGACTACTTTTGCATCTGTATTCTATTTTTGGATGTTTGTAAACAATTTAGATTTTCCCTTTGTGTGGGCAAACTTTATAAAAACAGTCATGTGGCAGGTGGCAGAAAAACCTACTTTGTGCAAAGCTTCTCTAAATCTCTACTATTTTTTTTTCATTTCCCAGATAAGAATTAATGTTAAGATAGTCTTTCAAAATAGCTTTCCGTGGTCAAGTACCTTTGGATTAATATTGGGTTGGTAGCTAGGGGAAAACCACTTCTATTTGCAGATGGTAGATTTTATTTATGGGTCTGATAGAGAAAGCGTTGCTGTAAGTCTAGGAGATACAGTGTTATGTAGGACTGTACTGTAGCTGTGCTTAGGGGGCTTTTATTACCTCAGTGGAACCCACCTAACTTCTACGTCAGTCATGGGAACAGGTGAAGGGAAGAGTGAGCTATGTTTTTTATTTCAAATATTTTTCCCTATATATTGTTATTTTTTTAGATCTTTTTAAAGTATATTATTATATGCTGGAGAATGCAATTCTGCTGTAGTATCCCACTTGTTTCTAGTGTACAATATCAGATTGTTTGTATTGAAAGGAATGTATTTGATAACAGGAAAAGTTATTTTCGAAGTCTGCTGTGTTTGTGTCTAGCAATTGGAAATACTTTTCCTATATAAAAACAACATTATATATATATATGTGACCTCATATGTACATTTGGATTAACTGTCTAATGACTACATCAGGGCTGCTATATACTTCTCTGAAAAAATTTAAGACTTGCCTCTTTTAAACTGTTTTAAAAAGCCTTTTTTCTTGTCTCTTCTTGGCAGAAGGTAATTTTCCCTAGCTGTGGGTACAGTATGCTCAGACTTGCATTTGTGCTCTGTTCAGTTTTTAAACTGAAAAAAAAAATATGTATAAAAATGTGTATAAAGAGAAGTGTAAATAAAATATTTTTAAGCTTTAAACACTCTGCTGTATACTTTGTAATACTTAGTATAGTGTGCCTGGATTTCAGGACTACAGAGTTTACTGAGCTAAACAAATCTTGAAAAATGACTTGTGTTGCTGTCGTTCATAATGCTGTGTTAAGGATAGCCAATGTCATCGTAGCAAGAAAAGTTGGATGTCCTTTTATAGCATCACACTTGTGTCTTTAGCTATATTTTACAATCTTCCCAGTGTTAATTGCCTAGTACATTCAGTTGTATGCTCTGTATTTCAAGCTTGAGCCTGTGTTCTGTGACTTAATGATTACATTTGTAACCTAGCATGAAGGCATGCACTGAAACAACAAAAAATGAGAACTGAAGCTGGCGTTTGGTGTTAGTCTGAGCTGGGAGAAAGGTGGTTCAGTCAAATCTATCAAATGCATAGAATCAGGGGCTCTGAAATAACATGCATTTACACACTTGGACCTCGAAGTGCCAGAAGCCTAAGTCATAATCCCTTAAGTTTTCCATAATGAAGCATTCATGTCAGAATTAATGCCTCAGATTAGGACAACATCCAATACCAAGAAGGGAAGGGGTGAGGTAAAACAGGAGAGAGACTGTGATCTTGACTTGCTTTCATGAGACTGCTTGAAAAATCTTCCCTGTCAGTCCCTTGCCACAATTTCCTTTTTTTCTGCCACTGTCTGTTCTTCAGCAGCTCTATCTGTCAAAGTCCCTGGTTTAAGAATCTGCCATGAAAAATGTTTGAGAGTAACTCTGAAGGTCTCTTTTTTTCTTCTTTCTTTAATCTTGAGTTCTAAAATAGTGTTTTAATTTTGTTTTAGCGCAATCTTGAGTTCTAAAATAGTGTTTTAATTTTGTTTTAGACTTTATTTGCATGAAATCATTTTTCCCCTCCCTCTTTGCTAACTGAACTTGATGCTACACTTAGTGCTGTTTAATGAGAGAACGGTGCAGATGTGGAACGCATCACAAGAGAAGGGGCCTCTTATTTGTGATATTCCCTATTTTTCATTGAAAAGGAGACAAAATGTTGTGAACTGATTCAGTGGAAGAGAAAATTGCAATCATTCCGTGCTGTAAATTCATTTAATTTTGTTTGTCTTTTTAGCTTCCTTCCTTGTGAGCCAGGTCATGTTTTTGGCAATACCTTTTTGCCATGATACCAGCCAACTTTTCTTTGTTAGCACCTACTTGGTTGATCAAATAATGCATCTATTGTTTCTCTAAAGAGAGCTCTCAGATTAACTGGCTCAAAGTTACTCTTATCAAATTATTCACTGTTTTGGATTATGTTGCCTTATTTTTTGGCAGTATTTCATTCTTGCATTCAGCTAATTGTATGACATGTAACTAGTTTGGCAAAGGTAATTTTCAGTTAATTCTATTTTTTTTTGTTAGTTATACACCCTTGTTGACATGAAATTCTTAATTTTGACAGATGTTTCCCATTTGCTGCAGATTCTGTTTTTGTTTTTCTTTTTAATTCTGTCAGCTTCATGATTTTGAAAACTGTTGCTTGCTTTGGTTTGCACAGATTCTGAACAGGCTGCCCAGAGAGGTTGTGGATGCCCCGACCCTGGAGGTGTTCAAGGCCAGGTTGGATGGGGCCCTGGGAAGCCTGGTCTAGTATTAAATGTGGAAGTGGTGGCCCTGCCTGTGGTGGGGGTTTGGAGCTTGATGATCCTTGAGGTCCCTTCCAACCTGGGCCATTCTGTGATTCTGATTCTGTATTTGTTTTTGGGTTCATAACATACTTGTTGATGTATCCCCTTCCTACCCCCAGCCATTAACCCATCTAGTCTTATTTATTCAGTGTCAGCTTTTCACCAGAGTACCTTCTTGGCCAGTGTAATTTTCTTGGCACATGAAAAGTTTTTGCTTGTTCATGAGAGAGTGTGGGGAATATGAGTAATTTCTTCTTTTCATTAATGCTTTTCACTTCTACATTTGTCCCTTTAATTGCACTGGCAGGTGCTTTGTAAAAATAAACCTCATTCTGATCTCTGTTTAAGTGCCCAGTGACTCTTCTGTCCACATGAAGGAATGTCAGCATTGTGTCTCACACTGATGTCACCCACGGTAACAGTTCTCATAAGGATAAATGTTCAATAAATGGCTCTGAATAAAAAATACTATTTTTCTATATAGAGATAGATGGCTTTAATTGTTAACCTTTTTATTGCACTATTTAATTTTATGAGATAGATACATCTTTGACATAAATTGCCAGCTTTCTTTCCCACACCCACTTTCTGCATGTCCTCAGGCACAGTCTAAGTATTGCTTCATTTACTCCTTTTTGTCACGTAGCTCATTTCACAAATTTGAGTTAAACCGATCATATAATTCTTTATTCTGTGTGAGAATCTTTTATCTCCTGAAGTCAAATGTGTATGTGATGGGTGTGTTCCTAGCTATTTGAGACTTTCTAAGTTTACCATCCCTTTTTTGTCAAAAGAGTTGTATGATGCGAGCTGAAACCAAATATTTCACCCATGTGCTGCTGTGTGGTTAAATCCGAAGGGAGGAATTCCAGGGTGGTCAGTATATTCCTCTCATGTTTACCTTCTGAGATTGCTGAAGTCATCAAAATGCATGGAATTGAGTTTGTGGTGGTGACACTGGTGCCAATACAAGGGATGGCCTAAGCACTTTCCTCCATATTGGTGTAGCAATAGCCTTCATTTTCACTCCTGGAAAGCGAGGGATTGCTAACTTCTTGCACCTCTCAGAAAGCCCTGCTGGCTGATTTATTCACAAGATGGAGTCCTAATCATGTGCGTGTTCTTGACCAGCTGTGGATGTTCTGTGAGATTTGCCTTGTAATAGCTCTTCTGGCTCTGCCCCTTACAGGTTGTTCTTGGATTTCTTACCTCACGAGGGTGGCAACTTAATACCAACAAATTACTGTAACTTCCAGTGTTCATTTTTAATATGACAAACCCAAAACATTAAAAATTAAGACATTTTACAGTGCAAAACATTGCCCCCTGATTCTCAGTACATTATTGCAACCTGGAAGTCTTACTGCCAAGTAATAGTTTCCCTTTGCTGTTTCTCCTGGATTATCAAAAGCACTGAAAAGAATTGTGCAGTCAGGAAAAAAACAGATTATTATAATTAACTGAACTAAAGCTTCTATTTTAATGAATATTCATGCTCTTAATGCTGGGAGCTGACCCAATTATTACTAAGAATATCGGAAAATTTTAGCTGATTTCTGAAAGAACTGGATTTTGATACTTGGTTTTCTGAAACCAAGAGGAGTAAGGCTTACCTCTGCATAAGTTAAATAAACTAAAGACTCCAGCCAAAGGAATCTCCACACAAGCTTTTTAACACCCAGATTACCAACTGTACTTCAGAGAAGTTCTGCTCCTAAGCAAGTGTGATAATTGCATACATTCTAGTTTTATGCCAGCTTTGCAGTACAGCTGGATTTTGTTTTATTTTTTTGTAGTTACAATTAATCTATCTGTTCTGCTAAACTTGTTAAATAGGTGTGAGAAGCCATATGTTCATATTTGCAGCTAACCTGTACCATGCAAGATGTAGCACAGCATATAGCGGTTACCTTCTCCAGCAGTTTCCTTTGTACGTGCAAATGGGTAAGTCCCATGGATTCTCACTGTTAGAGGTGTGTGTGGATACTGTTAGAAACATTAAAATACTATTGGTATTCAGGTGAATAAAGTGCTACATTTTGTGTTTATATAGACAGATACTGAAGTCAATACCTCATTTGCCAACAGATACGAAGATAAATAAATACATTTTCCTGCTAAGAAATTCAGCATTACTGTGAAAACAACTTTTTTATTAAGATGAAAAGATTTGATGTAGTTAAAATCTTAGAGACTGGTAACTGTTGCAACACATTTTACATGTAGGCAGCTCAGTAGAAATTTGAGATGCACTGAATTTTGAAGAGTTGGATTTTGTTGTGATGAGTGCTAAGAAGCATCAAAAAATGTTAGTTTATGCTCTCACTGCTACTAGTAGTGCTACAACTGTGCACCTTTTAGCTGACATCTCTGCCGGTAGTATCAGCAACTTGTTAGCAGAAGAATTCGTCAGTGCTGGGATGGTGTAATTCAAAATGTGGAACTCGAGCTACTGATGGCTGCAGTAAGAAGTCAAAGATCGGGATTATGGAAGGAACACTGCAGTGTTTAACCGTAGCACTATCAACAGTGAAACTCAACTCAATTGGATTATGCTTTTTTTGCAGGATATGTTTATCTGTTTTACCTGTCACCTCTCAGGATTTAGACAGCACCAAGTATGTTTTGGAAGCTGTTAGAACATGACAAAGTTGCTGACACAGCATGTGCTAAAATGCAGAAATTCCTTTGATGCAGTTAAAGGTAGGTCAGTGGGAAAGCATGAAGAAATCTGCAATGGCTTCTGTTCTTAGTTTTCAGTTTAGTTATTCAATGTATTGCTACAAGTCTTGTAGCTTCCAAAATAGCAACTCTGAGAAGCATTACATTCAAATGCTTCAAAAAATATGTTTAAGAATGAAAAGCAAAAGCTCAAGGTAAGTTTAACTCCAGATTATAGAAAAAAATTATTATTAAGCACAAAAATGATTAACACTCTTTCTTTTCTTTCTTTTTCCTTTTTTTCTTTTTTCTTTTCTTTTTCTTTTTCTTTTTTTTTTTTTTTTGCAAAATGGGGAATGAGTAATACAGAATTAAATAGGATGCATGTGAATATCCAAACTATAATACCTTCAGAAAGGCACATGGAGAGGTTCATCATAGAATCATAGAATCGCAAGGTTGGAAAGGACCTACAAGATCATCTAGTCAAACCGTCCTCCCATTACAGTTGCTACCACAAGCACTAAACCATATCTCGTAGCTCCTCATCCAGGCGCCTCTTGAACACTGCCAGGGACGGCGACTCCACCACCTCCCTGGGCAGGCCATTCCAGTGCCTGACCACTCTCTGAGAGAAAAAGTTGTTCCTTACGTCTAACCTAAACCTCCTCTGGTACAACTTGCGGCCATTTCCTCGGGTCCTGTTTGTTGCCTGGAGAAGAGGCCAAACCCCTCCTCATCACAACCTCCCTTCAGGGAGCTGTAGAGTGCAGTGAGGTCTCCCTTGAGCCTCCTTTTCTCCAGACTAAACAATCCCAGCTCCCTCAGCCGCTCCTCATAACACTTGTCATCACTGCACATCCCTATGAAAGAGAGTTGAATTGGCTGTTTGTAACAACTGTACAAAAATACACTTGAACATGAAAAACAGACTGTATGTTTTGGAGACCTGTCTGGCAAAGCTGTATACTTGATGTGTCACATCTGACTGTGCTTTTTGCAGAATATTTAAAAAGCCCACCAAAATATACAGCCACTTTCAATTCAGTTTGCTGGAGCCCTTATAGTTGTGTATATTCCTTTAACAACATACTTTCAAAGTAACTTGAAAGGAAAAGAGATCTGCCAAACAGTATTCCTTTAATACAAAAGTGCAGTAGGAGGCAGAAAAGCAGGGTGTTTTATAAAGATTTTAGAAATTAGTTTTAAACAGTAGTGGCAAGTCATGGCATTAGGCATTTCATTTTAGTGAAGAAAAGGTGCATGGAAAAAACATGTTTTAAAAAATATACAAGATTTATCATGTAGGAGAACACCAAAATAAGCTAGCTTTTCAGGTTTGTAATGTTTTCCAGTGATCAGTGTCACTAGCTAATTGCACTGATATTTAATAAGTAGATGTTACAAGCACAGATTTTAACAAGGACGTGCAACAAACCCATTTTTTTCTACCACACCTCTAAATATGTGCCAAATAAATACCTGTTGTGCTGCTAGTAAAGGATTATTCCTATCTGACTGAAAAAAAATTCAGCTGTAAATAACAATCTAATACAGCATTAAGAAGGATCAGACTGGAAGGGAAAAGATGAGTTTCTTAAATTATATTTCTGCCTGGACTGGCACAGTTTATGAGCTGTAACAAAATTTTCAATATTCTCTGAGCTGTAGCTTTCTAAACGAAATATTTATTTCACAAGTACTTAGAAAAGCTATTTACCAAGGAGAGGGAAAAGTACTGCGTGTGAAATTCAACTCTAGCTTGGTATAGGTTCTTACCTAACATTAGAAACAGCTGTGAGCTGATCGGTCAAAGGCCTTTATTCTGTAGCCTCAGCTGCAGAAACTTCAGTTTCTTTTGAAGTCTGTCTGACAGTGGTTTGGGCTGTGCACAATCCATGATGTCACATTATCACTGTCCTAGAGAAATTTTGCAGACACCCTTCTGTGGCAGTTATTCCTGCCACCAAAATATGCAGGCATTTCATCCAGATTACTGATATAATGTAAAGAACAGTACACATACATGAAAACAAATGCATTTTTATTGGTCTTCTCTATAAAGTTTTTCCCATTCTTTTCGATCAGTCTCATTAGTCACTTAATAGATAAGCTTCCACGTGAAACAAAAAGTGCACTCAATACTAGAGCTGATAAAATCATGTGCATCACAAGTTTTTGTAAAACAACTCTTTGTTCTTTAGGTATGTATGTATCTATCAATAATTGCTGTGTAGTCACTGCACATAAGTAAATCACAAAAGTACGTATCTGTAACATATATACCATTATTGAATAAAATACATCAAAAAATGTGCCCGCTTTGCAAACTGCCCAGTCACTCTGCACGCTCACAAAACTACCAAAAAATACTGGAAACCACTGTTCCAGAAATGTTTGCCATACTCTGATGGCTTATTTCCCACATGTATAACTGATTGCACAAGTACAATTCAATGGTGAAAGAGGCCCATTAGTATTCTTTAATCAGAGGTCATTTAGATGCAGCTAAACATCAGCTAACATTTTAGATACAACTCTTGTTACAGAGGGAATGTTTAAAATCAAACCTGTAATAATAAATCTAAAAACATTTCTTACATGCATGTCATCTTTCACTGTAGCAATACCTGTTATCTGTTATCAATACCTGTTATTAGTTTTGGTACTGAAACTCATACCACTTGTTTGAAATATTTCCAATATCCCACTAACTTGCAAGCATCACCTGCTGCCTGTAAAATACAACAGAAAAATATGATAAAGCTTTAAAAAGAAAAGGCAGGCACAACCTGCAGTCTTCTTACTTCACCTCTGATGGCACCTGTCAATAGTTGAATCTATCAACAAATACGGATTGTGCTATTTTTACAAACAGCACATTGAGAAGCGTTGTCCAGTTCTGTTATATGAGGCTTCCCATTCATCAGGAAAATATTTATTCTTGCTTCACCTGGTTCCATCAAGTCTATAATTAGACTGCAATAAACAAAGGTAGGAACTTTCTCTAGGAGGGAAGAAAGAAAACCGTAATCACAAAGAAAATCTACGATTGTAAGACGTACGTGGCTCATCTGTCTTTCCACAATACACTCCTGATGAGCTATTTACTACTGTGTTCTTTGGGTGCTTTACCTTTTAGGTATTGATTCTTTTTGATATTTTCTGCAGGACTAATTGTCTCCATGTTCTAAAAGCAATATTAAATATTTTAAATTACTGTAATTTTTGGACTTGAAAAAAATAATGAAGAGATGATCAATGTTATTTTTGTCCAATTTCTTATTAGTGTGTCTAAATTAGAAGTGTAGAATCACAGAATCAATAAGGTTGGAAAAGTCCTCTAAAATCACCTAGTCCAACTGTCGACACATCCCCACCATGCCCACTAACCATGTCCCTCAGTACCACATTTACACGTTTCTTGAACACCTCCAGGGACAGTGACTCCACCACCTCCCTGGGCAGCCTGTGCCACTGCCTCACCACTCTTTCTGTTTACTAATATCCAAACTGAAACTATCCTGGCACAACTTAAGGCCATTACCTCTAATTCTATCAGTAGTTACCTGGGAGAAGAGGCCAACCCCCACCTCGTGTTGGTTTCTCTCCCAGTCCCAGGGAAAAGGACTGGATAGATCATAGAGTTCATTTCAAAGCAGAACGCAGGTGCTCATAACACCCTCTGGTGGTGCTCACGTTCACTCCATACCTGGGCAGCAAAGGTTCCTGTCAGATCTTGGAAGTTAAGCAGCCAGTCTCCCCTTCACACCAAGTTGTGCCAGCATGGCTTCACAACAGAACTGCAATGGTGACTGTATGGCACAGCTGTTTGCACTTGCATTTCTGTACCTAAAAATTACTCTCAACAAAGAATACAGACAAATGCTCTAAAATATCTTTCTGTATTAAAGAGGGTTTTCCATTGCTAGCTAAAAATTAACAGTATTCTGTGAAAGCATGAAACTTGTTTGCATTTGAATTGTGTTACTGTGTGAGCATGATTAAGCAGGAGAATAAGTATCTACCAAAATGTTAAAAATAACAAGTACTGAGAACCTAGTAATTGATCAGAAAATGATGACACATGAATATGAACTAAATAATCTCATTTGATTGACTCATTATTCTTTGTCCACTATTGCCACCTTGACCTTGAGTGGTGTGAAAAATCTTAAAAGCAGTGGAAGGTGGAAACTCCTGACCAGCAAATCTGAAGAAGCAAAGAACACAGTTAATTAACTGACAACATGGGAAGAGATTTCCCATTATTTAAATCAGAATGTAGCATTGTTTTGGCTTATCTTAATTGAAGGGAATTTAGTATTTATTATTCCAGATACAGCTGAATAACAAACCAAACAGTGTATGCGTAATGCCTCCCCTTCAGCAGATGTGAGCTGCCTGCAGTCTGACTCTCTCTGGAGATTCCATATCCTGGGCTGCAGAAACTAAGGGGTATCCAGCTAGGAAGAAAGGGGTACTTTTAATTTAGTATTTTGAGATTAAAAAGGCATGCAACATTGTCTTTAAGCTCTAGCCTTTTCTGAATTCTAATGGCATTGACATATATCTGAATATCTAAGTATCCTTTACTAAGGCTGAAAGGTGCCACCACTCTTCTGGTCTGAATAGTCTGGATGCACCGACGGCAGACCAGACTTCACTTTTTGGAAAGAAGTTTTAAAGAGATGTTCCATTCACACATAAGGAGAATATGAGACACATTTTGCATGCAGTTTTAAATGGGACCTTTAAATGGGACTTGGGCCTCATTTTGAGTTACTGCTTTACTGTACACTGGAAAAATCTTGGATGATAAGAAGTATTCTGAATTCTAGTATCTGCATTGTAGATCTAGTACTGTGCATCTGCTGTAGGTGTCCCTGTTCATTGCAGGGCAGTTGGACTAGATGACCTTTAAAGATCCAGTCAAACTATTCTATGATTGTGCTCCGTGATTCTACACGGATATCAGCGCCTCTGTTGCCCCCCCTGGCCCCACCCACATCCAGGCTCTTCCTTTAGCTAGGCCTCTGCAGGCCTGGCACGTTCCACAAACACACCGGCTTAGGTCTGGGTGGCTTTCTGGCAAGATTAACAATAGGCTTTGAGGCAACCTGTGACAACAACTGCTCCGAGCGCCATTTTTCAGCCACTCCCCCTTCCTGCTCCAAGCCCCTCTCCAGCCACTGCGCGGACCCTACCCACTACCCCGCCCATGACATGGCGGCAGCGGACAAGCGCATGCGCTTTGGGACAGCGCCGGGCGCAGGCCGTGACGTAGGCCCCCAACGGCCGCTCACCGGTGGTTGTAGCGGCGCGCTGATCGAAATCGTCACAACGCGACGACGAGCAGTTTACGTCATCGCAGCGACGCGGTTTGCAGCAGTAGCCGGGTGGCATCATGCTCAAGGTGAGGGAGCCGTTGGTGGCCGTCACTGCCTGCCCGCGCGTCCGCCTGCTCTGCCGCTGAGCCCCGCGGCTGCCCGCCCCCACTCCTCAGGCCCTCTCCGCGGCCCGGCCCCGCATTTCCCGCCAGCCCTTCCTCCGGTCCCCCTAGCCCCTACCGAATCTCGCAGCGGCGAGGAGCCGGCGTGCCTGTAGGCGGGCGGGCGGGAGGCGCGGGGAACCTCAGGGCCGGCAGCGCAGAGCGGTGAGGCCGGCAGGGGGCGCCCTAGGAGCGGTGCCGAGCCCCGAGGCGGCCCGGGCGCGAAGCTCGGCCCTGCGGGCTGAGGTCGGAGGTGCCGCGCCGCCCTCCCGCGATACGTGCGTGCACACGTTATTTATAACTTCTGTCCGTGCTATTGCTGTGTTGCCTTGGGACAGGCTGCCCGGGCCGGCGGTGGAGTCACTATCTCTGGTGGTGGCCGAGAACCGTGCAGATGTGGCAGTAAGGGGTGTAGTTAGTGGGCATGGTGTGGGCAGGTTGGACTAGATGCTTTGTCTTTTCCAGTCCTAATGATTCTGACATTCTGTGATTCTATTTAGCAACTTCATATGCTAGGGCAAACATCAGCCTTCCCAAAAGGTACGGTGAAGGAGTCTTTCTGTTGTTTTCTTCCCCGGCTTTGACAAGCTGATAATAATGATAACGAGTGAAATGCAAAACCACAGATGTGAGAAAAAATACGGCACAACTTCTCTTTAATTTTTTAGCTCATCTTCCATTGCTTGTTTTGAGAACTAATATACGATTTATTCCTCCTGTTGGCGTTTTGTGGTTAAGAACTGAGGAGGGCAATGTGGAGCCAGGAGGTTGCCCAGAGAAGTTGTGGATGCCCTGTCCCTGGAGGTGTTCAAGGCCAGGTTGGATGGGGCCCTGGGCAGCCTGGTCTAGTATTAAATGTGGAGGTTGGTGGCCCTGCCTATAGTGGGGAGGTTGGAGCTTGATGATCCTTGAGGTCCCTTCCAACCTGGGCCATTCTATGATTCCATGATTGCTGTGGGTCCCTTCCACCTTGAGATATCCTATGATACTTTGAAATGCGATTGTCTTTTCCACTCAGAATTTACTTAGGAGTGTTCTGATGTCTTCAGATAAAGTTTATTTCTTCAATCAGAAACAGAAAACAATATGTATTTTTTTTTATCATTAAAGTAAATACAGAGCACTGAGCAGACAGGCAAACTGAAGGCACAGCTCTACCAAAATGTGACACTAAGTGATACTAGACCAGTTGGTTTGACAATACATGGTTAATATGGAGCTAAGACATGAGGTCCAAATGTAGGCTTTAGAAGCAGAAGGCAGAACTGCTCGTCTCTCACACTAGTGAATACGAGATTTACTGTGCTTGTATGTATGTATCGTACTTGATTACTGGTCGTGTCTATCCTGGGAACGTAGTCAATATGGAGGGCCATTGCTGCGTAGCTTGGACAGTGCATTAAGGAGAGCTTGATCTCAGACTTCTAATGGTTAACATGTAAATATGAAAATGTCAACGACTTCCCACGCTTCTGTCTTATGATTAATATGAGCAGCAGAATTTTCTGTTTGAGTAGTTGTGAGGTCTCTCTGGGGAAACCGAGATTGTTCCATCCTTATGCTCCACAGCTTGCACGCATACTTATATGGAAAACTCAAGTACTCTGAAGCATTTTGGACTTGTTACATCTGCTGGTGATGTTTAGAACAGAAGTAGTGTTTGAAGCAGAAGAACCTCGCCTACTGTGTAATGCAGCGGACTGGATTTGTTTATCGTGATGAAACAAATCATGCTTTTAATTTTGGTATTATTTTGTGATGTTGCTGGATTTCGCTGTCACTTTAATACAGTAAACACTTGTGGAAGCATTGTGTGGAAAATGTGCACGTGTTTATTTTGTATAACAAACTTTTGCCATATTTGGGAATTAAACTTTAGATACTTGTCTCTGTGCCTTTCCTTGAAGTTATTTTTTTTACAAGGCTTATTTCAAAAAGAATGTGCCTGTTCAGGTAACTGGTAGGTGCAGTTTAAATTTGTTTGAAATTACTTGGATAAAAGTGGATGGGTCTCTTGATATCTTTTCTAGCCGTGTGTTTTATTCTTAAGCATTTGAAAAATCACAGGAAGTAATATTTTACTGAAAGCGTATTTCTCTGAATGAAAATGCATTTCAAATCTTTGCCTTTTCAGTGAGAGAACAGCTTTGCAGTGAAAAAAGGCAAGAATGAGGAAATATATTCTGCAGTTATGAATGGTTAGTGGTGTTTGTGCATCTTGGCTAACGGGAGTATGTGACAAGTCTCTAAGCATCAATACTGCAGGTTGTTCCCGTCTTTCCTTGGCTCTGAACAGAGCTGACCCAGTCTTTGTGGTGTTCCATTACAGTGCTGTAATAACGTGTCTGTAAATACAAATACAGAAAAACTTCACTTTTAAGTAAGTTTTTCCGTACCTTTTGATCCATCAGATCCCTCATGTATTTTTCTGAAAAGAGATCCTATGACCTGGTTCTTGTGCTGCCTTCTCCTTCATCATCCAAACTAAAAAAGCAAAACAAACAAGTGCTTGTCAGCACAAATAAGTTCATGAGTAGGTTCAACTTGCTGACCCCGCACGAAGCTCTCCACTTGTGTAGGACTGACCTGTGGCCAAATGGGCCAGGTTGGTTGCCTCATGGTAGAGGTGTCCGCAACCAAAGCAAGACTGCTGGGAATGGATGATGCGGGCAGAGCTAGGCCTAGCTGTAACCACTGCACAACCGAAGCACAGGCTTGTCAGAACAGAAATGAGAGTGTGAGACACTGAAAGGTTTCCTGTTGAACTGCATTTATTGAGTAAAGCATTGCTGTTAATAAGGAGATGCGTTTGTTGGAAAATGCTTGCTGCGCATTCTTGCTTCCTTACACAGCTAATCTTTTTTATCTTCTATTTTTTTTTGTTAAAGCGTTATCTTCTGTAAATAAATGCAATTCAGTGTCGGTCAAGAATATAGGAAGAATTACATTCACCTTCCTTGAGGTAGTTGTGTTGTGTGGATTGAATCTGAGCTATTCAAACTCTGTCACATCTCTCCTATGAAGGCAGGCTGAGGGAGCTGGAGAGAAGGCTCAGGGGAGACCTCACTTCCAGTAATTAAGGGGAGCTCATAAGCAGGAGGGAAATCAACTTCTTAGATGGGTAGATAGCAATAGGACAAGGGGGAATGGTTTTAAGCTAAAAGGGGAGATTTCGGTTAGATTTCGGGGAAGATTTTCTCTGGCAATCAGTGAATCGTTTGACTTGGAAGGGACCCTTAAAGGTCATGTAGTCCAACTCCCCTGCAATGAACAGGGACACCTACAGCTAGATCAGAGTGCTCAGAGCCCCATCCAGCATGACTTTGAGTGTCTCCAGGGATGGGGCATCCACCACTTCTGTGGGCAACCTGTGCCAGTGCCTCACCAGAGAAGCTGTGGTGCCCCATCCCTGGAGGCGCTCAAGGCCAGGTTGGATGGGGCCCTGGGCAGCCTGAGCTGGTGGGGGGCAGCCCTGCCAACGGCAGGGGTTGGGACTGAGTGGGCTTTGAGATTCCTTCCAGTCCAAGGCATTCTATGATTCTGTCATTTCTAAAAGTGTTAGAAACTGGTGATTGATCTAATGCTTTCAAGAGCTAGAAATAAAATGCTGAATTCTTTGGTACTGACTGCAGGAAAAAAAAAAAAGATGCTATGGACACTCGTAAAGCTGTTTAAAAATGAATATCATATTGTTAGAATTTATACTGGCAAGGTTGACAAAAGTGGGAGAAAACAGAAGATCTTTTGTGAGATGAAAGCTTTTATAGCTACTGTCTCCTTTAGCATTAGACTTTTCTAAAAACAATCCTAATATTTGAGATGTTATCATATGGGTGCCTGACAGCATTAGATGTTGCACTGCTGACTTCCCCCTCTCTCCTGACTTCCATGTTGATTTATTGTTTATCATCTACTGGGCCATGTATATGGTCTACATGGGTGGGGTGTATTCAAACACGTTTGCATTCCGTTTGAACTTACAGATATGTTTGTCTTCCCCTAATGTTTCTAGGTAATTCGGCTGGGGGCCACCCCAGTAAGCCTGAGCTTACTTTCTATCCAGGTTTATGCTTCCTCTTCAGAGAAGGAAACATCCAAAAAAGAGTTGCTGAAAATTGATGAAGTAAGTATGGTTAGAGCAGCTAGCATTCTATCTATACAGAAATACCTGCAGTATTCTGAAAGATGTCATACTTCGATGTGTAAAACCCATTTAGGTACTTTTCTTTACACTTTGTATTCCTACCTTTAAACTTGTTTCTCGGTTTTCAGCATCAGAAGCATTGATGTGACTGTGCTTCTTTTACCCAGGGATGCATTTGATGCTCTCTGCTTGACAGCGTAGACTTGTCTGTGTGCAAGACTTCTTTGTGTTGAAGCCTTCTCTTCTTCATTCAGAAATTACCTTTTCCTATTTGTAGACTTACTGTGATCATGTTTAAAATCCACGGGACGGGTATTTTTATCTAAGTAACACCATATATTTTTAATTATTACAATTTTCTAGCGCTATTTATTCATAAAATTTCATTTGTGTTTTCCAATGAAACAGGAAAATCAAAAGGTTTTATTTTTAAAACAACAGTAATTTATTCTCTTTTTCTCAGGCGAAATTTTTTCTTGGTAAAGTTTAGTCCTGAACGTTGTAGCCTACAGGCTAGACTGCCTCTGCCCAGAATTATACCAGTTTTCCCTGCCTCGCAGCATTCAGGCGTAACTAACAACTAATATGAGAAGTAATGATAATGACTACCTGTTGCTTTATTTCTCCTCTAAGGTGTTACGGAAGTATTGGCTGTTTTGTAAGGAGAGGTCTAGAGCACACTGTTAAGCTGTAGTGTAATTACCCACTGGCATCGTTGCGTAGGCTTGAAAAACAGTCTCCAGCAGCGAAAAGATGTATTTTTGTAGTTCATAACCAAATATGGCTTTATGGTTACCTTAAAACGTTAAGTACTTCAACCCAAACTCAAGTGTTACATGAGCAGTAAAACAAAACATAACCTGTGTTTGTGTGTAAGTGGGTCATCTGTGTGTGTCTGCATCAGCAGCTCCCATGGGTAGTTTGAGAGGAGCAGCAGTTGAAGCAGCCTCCTGACTTCACGTTGGTGACCATAGGCTGGGCCTCTGCGTGCCCCGTGCCACCACTGGCGTGACTCGGTGATGTGGCAGCAGGCTGACATTACGTGTGTGCTGAGTCATTGGCTTGCCAACCAGCAGCAGAGCAGAATGTGCAGCACTGAGTTTCTGGCTGCTGTTGTGGGCATTCACAGCCTATGTTCATTTCAAACTAGGCAGCTGTCCAGTTTCATAACATGTATGGGAATTTCATTCTCCCTGAGATTTCTGTTCTGGTGTCAGGCACATCCATTAGGGTGTGTGTTGGGGTCAAAGTTATAATGGTTGTGAGTATGATAGCAAGAGGTGACCACATTTCCTGAGGAAATGAAACTGAAGATGTTTGTCTTTTAAAATATGATGGGAAATCCAATTGCACAAGTTATCAGATTGTGTCTTACTAAGGTTAGCATTATTTTTTTAATTATGAAAGAGATGGTGTTGTTTTCCAGCTAGCTTGAAATGATGCTAGCTATGCTTCTTAATATTAGCTGGGAATAAACTACTGAACTATGTAAGCTGAGAATAAACTACCAAAGCAAATGTGGTATAAAATAAAAATCTTTCACTGTAAACATTGGTGCAGTGTGTAAACCACTAGGAACAGTTTTTATTTTGATCTGAACTTCAGTGCTGGGCAGTATAGACTTTGGTCTTTTAACGGAGTGCTACAGTCTTGAATGTGTTAAGGTGACTGTAATAAATATAGTGTGATGCGAAACTCTGAACGCTCTTTTTTTGTATCTACCATCTGAGGATGCTCACTGCTTTTCAGATGGCTGTTAGTTTCTATTTGCTCAGGCTATTAATTCTGACAGTTGCTGATGTGATTAATGACTGCAGCATTGAGATGTAGCACCATTTTCCTGCTCAGTAATAGCCAAATTTGTATTGGATGTTACCCGTGTTAGAAACAGCTTAAACTCTTTAATGATGGCTTGTGCAAATATAGAAAATGATCAGCTGTGATTTCAGAGTGTGTTAACTGGGAACCAGAAGTGCTGATTAAGACCAGAAACATTTTTCACTATTATGTTTTGTATTCTTATTAACTAGTTTAATATTAATCTATAACCTGTGACTGGGGTCATATAGCAGCTGTGGATGAATTGCATAGCAATTAGAAGTCATCTTCATCACAGTGTATAATTAAACTTCGTTCATAATGGTTGTCTCAAAGCTGTACCTGAATTTTTATTGCATGTTGTTCATATAGTAAGCACCACGTTAGATGTTCTCTGCTTAGACTGTTTGTACCCTGAGAACTTATTTACAGTTACACCTTTGTTTTTAACCTCTTGTTTGCTAATATTCACAGCTGTCACTCTACTCCTCTCCAGCTCGTGAGACTAAATATGTGGAGAATCCACAAACCCAATTGGAGGAGGGGGTTTCACAGTTACGGCATGCTATGGAGCCATACACAGCCTGGTGTCAGGTATAATGGTTTTGTGTCGCATCTGGTAGTGCTTTGGTGGTCAGGGTGGAGGTTGGGTTCTGGTTTTAGGCACAGAATTAATAGATAGCAGCAAAGCATTTTTAGGAAGAAAATAACTACACAAGTATTTTTTCAAGATGCTGCATCTCTTAGTATTTTCCACAAGCTAGCTTGTGTTTACCCCTTATCACACAAGCTATTTTTTCTTTCTGTTAATTAAACCCCTACTTTTTCACACTTTCTGTTCCAAAAAATTAACTAGCTAAAGCTTAAAATTACTGTCTGTAGTATTCTTTACGCAGTTAACTTTCATGAAGTAGTTATCAGGGAACAAAGTTACTTGAGAGGCTGATGATCAACTTATAAACTGAGAATCAATTGTTGTTGTTGACAGTGCTGATGTCTCCACAAACACATCTTCTCCTAAGTTTTATTTACTTATCCACAACAGGAAAACTTACTGCTTTGGAGTTGTTTTTTCAAAGTTTACCTTCTAAAGTTTGTAAAAATGATTTTATTTTTTTTTAGGGTAGCATCACCTGTAAAGGAAACTTCCTGTGCAGAGAGTATTACAAAGGCTTTTGAGGCGCCCTCACCTCAGTGATAAAACTAGATACTGGAAACTAATCTTTTTGACCAAAAATCTGTTCAACTACATTAATAATGTAAAGTCATGTTTGCTCTTCTATAGCAGGCCTTTAGACTTGCTAATCAAACCTGAACGTTTTGTTTAGTACAATTAATTAGCTGCCCATTCTCTCATATAGAAGTTTGAAAGTTTGCGGTATCACAAGGTGTGGTGTTTCTGGATTTGGTACTGTCCTGTGACTCAAGAGGACAGCAGAATGATAAATGGGCATTTTGCATGCTCAGGCAGTGTGTTTTGCAGGCAGCTGTACTGAACTGCCCTCATTGCAACAGTGACACATTACAACTTAGTAATAGCAAAAAAAAAAAAAAGTTTTTTAAAAATCAGTATTTACTGAACTGAAATGTTGAGAGCAGGAACTTGGCTCTCCAGAAGAGCAAAAATCCCCTACCTGCTACTCAGCAGCAAACCTGGCCTTTGGGCCTTACCCTGAAACTTGCTTTTTTGTTTTGGTTAGGTATCGTGTTTATAATAAACAGTCATGCAGTACAAAAGTAGTCATTGGAGCATAGATGATAGCCAAGATCTTTGAAATCAAGGTTTAAGTTACTGATGTTAGAGTACTGAGCTGTATGATGGCTTTCTTGCTCTCTCCTGACCCAGGGAGTGTTGAAGCTTACTCTTGAAGCAAGGGCATCCTTGTCACCTGGTTGCCTCTTGGCAGCTGTACGTGTTTCTCTGCTTTGCAAACCGACAGCTGTGAATCCTCTTGTTAAGCTGCAAACTGTTTCTCTCGTTCTGCATAAACATCCAAAATGTTCAGATAGGGGTGTCCTTCCTGCCTGGAAGTTCTGTGTTGTGGTACTGACCGCTAACTTTACCACAACATTTTGCAGAAATATTCAGAGTTTCTCAGACTAGAGATGTGTTTCTGAAGTGCCATCATCAGCAGAAGTGCTAACTTCAGTTTTGAAGACGATGGGCGATTTGCTGTAATTTAGTTAGAGTTCTGGCCTCTAATCCCCTCTTGGGTTACCTGTGGTAATTCTGAGATGAAATTTGAGATCAACTGAGTTGGCTGATTGGACTGATTGCTCGTAAGCTCTGAACACTGCTTCATGTCTCACTGCCCTGATGTCTTCTCATTTGCCTTTTGTTTTTTGTCTGGATGTCGGTCATGTACATAAAACGTGCTGTTCTGTTTACGTACAACAAACCATTTCCTGGCAGTGGTTTTACTGACTCATTCTATGAAGAGAGCATGTACCCTGTATGGGCCTGGGATCATCTTGCTTGCTTTACTGTAGTCAGAGATAATTTGGATTTTTACCCTGGATATGCTAAAGAAAATCATCTTTTAGTTGTCTCACAGTTGTCTTTAAAAACACAACCCACAGTACCTAAGAAATTGATTATATTCATAATTTTACTTTTCTAAAATTACTTGCTTAACCCTATGGGAAACTCAATTCAAAACTCAGATATAGAAATGAACTGGTTTTGTGTGAGCTGTGATAGGTCAGAATTACTTAGCCTATGCGGTCCTTAGAACGGTATTTGTTTGTTTGTTGTTTCCTTCACTGGCTTTTAATAACAACACCCGTTTAAGTTTGTTGTGTGTCACATGCTAATGCTTTTTTTTTTGTCACAAGTTTTTGTTAGGTCACTGTTGGCAGTGAGGAAATGGAAGTTCTTCTAAAGGCGATATCCATGTGCAGTATCTCAAACAAATGCTTTTCCACAGATAGAGCTCAAGTGGTGTTGCAAGACCATTCTCCTCTTTAGCTTTGGGCATACATGTTAATGAACTTGTTCCCTAATGAATAGTTTTATACTGTCTAACTCGTTAATGATTATTCACTTAATAACAATTAGCGAGGCTATTCTTACTCAGTTTTTTTTTGATTCGATGAAAGATGATGTGAACTCTGCATATATATATATATATATATATATATATATCTGCATGTCTGTTATGTCTTGCATATTTTCAGTCCAAGAGAAATCTTGCTTTGATACAGCGCCCTTCAGTCTACTTAGGACAGTGTACCAACATCTCTTTTTTCCAAGTCACCTCAGAAATCCATTTTTGTTAGATGTAGTTTCTTGAAAAGAGTGATGTATCACCTTGCAGAATGAGCTACGTCTCTCCCTGTGAAGCACTAGGGAAGTTTGTTGCAGTGCTGTACTTGCCTCCTTTGCATTTACCCAAGTACTTCTGCAATGACTAAATACACTGAGAAACCTGAAATAATCTCTGAAAATAATTTGGATATGTGATCAGGAAATCAGTGAAATATTGAAGTAGACTCCTATGTTTTGAAGTATTATGTTTAATCTCCATCCAAAGGCCGCTCGGAGGAAAAAATATGTATGCTAGCATAACCCTGCAATAAATGAATGGGGAAGTGGGAATAAAAATAAGTAGCTTTCTTAAGATGGGTAAAATTGAAACTGAAATTGTTCCGTTTTTCCTTGGTTTCTTTGCTGGTTTTGTGTATTAGTATAAAGCAGTGCATGGTTTTTTTTTTCCTCTATTTCTATTTTTTATTGAATAAAAAGATCTACAGGTTGGTTTTACAGGTCCAAAACTACAAAGACGTTGTAGTTAGTTTAACCAGGCGGCTCTATTAGCGACCCAACAGTTTTTTGTTCTGTTTTGTTTTTTCAGTGAGAATCTGTAGTTAGTGTTTCACCTAATTGGTATCTATTTACCATTGTTTTCATTTCATTTCTTTTTTTTTTTTTTTAGGACCTTTATGCCAAAACTATGCCCAAATTAGAAAAAGCTGTTGAGCATGGTAGAGGTAAATCAGTTTAGTTTTCTTAACTAGCAATTTAAAATGTAGGACTGTACTGTATCTTTTATCAGAAGAATTTTTATTTTTTTATTAGAATTCATTAAGAATCATTGTGTGTGGTTTTCTTAATCCAATTGGGACTACTTTTCTGTGCACAGTATAGCAATTTAAATTTCCTTTTCTTAACAACTGAATTCTGAGACCTGCAACTATCATAACCAATGTCATTAAGAATGACACATAAGAAAGAAAAGACTGACAAAGTATTCCCTGCCAAAACCAAGCATAATATATTAATATTTGCTTGACTCAGCCCAGTAGCTGAGATTTACCTCATAGTGGTTTATTTTCTTGAATCTCCTAAGAATTTTGAATTAATTCAAAGTAACTTATTATTCATTACTGTTTTGGAAGCATCCTTTCATATCTAGTCTCATTGAGGCTGAGCAAGGGTGCTATTTAGGACTCCTTTCAGATACTGCACCTCTTTTTCCTTCCTGAATTCAACAGTCTCAGTCTCTTGATCTCTTTAACGGCAGGTTTTTCATCTTCCATCAGACTCCCATCTTGGAGTGAGCTTTGTTTTTGATGTGTTCTTCCTTTGATCTGTGATTTGTTTTTTGTACAGTGTTTCACTGAAACTAATACTTGTCATCATGTAAATTCAATAATCTATTTTGTAAAGGATTTTAAACATTAATTTGAAAAGGTTATGATCAACATGCAAAAGAGCAAAGCAAAGCAGATGGCCTGGTAGCAAAGGCAAAATCTTCTATGAAAATTGGTAAATACAATACAATATTCAGTTTCATTCATGTGTCACTAGAGAAGATCTCAAAGGCTTTGAATTTTATGCCAGCAGATCTAAAATGTGCGTGATAGTTAAATGTGTTTTGATAACTCTGTTTTGTAACAATCGCCAGCATATATTGATGATTCTTATCACAAAAACACTTTCACATTACATTAATGCACTGTGCTCTGACTTCTTTCAGAGGGCTGTGAATTTCTGCAAAACCCCCCTGCTGGATTTTATCCAAGGCTCGGTGTGATAGGTTTTGCTGGAATTCTTGGATTGTTTCTTGCCAGAGGTTAGTGGGAACCTTTTGAACTGCTTATGGTAACATTTGGGATAGAATCCCACAAATAAATGTTTTTTTCTTGTTACTTATTTTTAACTGTGACACATGAGATCTGACTTAATTGTACAAGCATGTTTCTACAGTATTCCTCAAATTATACAGAACCTTCTTGTAAAAGGTGTATATAACCATTAATTAATGTTTATAAATATTGTATCTGTTACTGAACTCTAGCCTTTGATCCACTTCAATTCTAGCTTAATATGTGCTCACTTGTGCTCGCTTCAGCAGCACATACACTAAAGCTGGAACGATACAGAGAAGATTAGCATGGCCCCTGTTATTTATTCAAGGCCAGGCTGCATGTGTCTCTGGGCAGCCTGGTCTAGTGGTTGGCAACCCTGCACGTAGCAGGGGGGTTGAAACTAGATGAACATTTTGGCCCTTTTCAACCCAGGCCACTCTATGATTCTATGATTAATATAACAAAAGTAGGAAAGGAATTTATTTTTTTCTTAGCCAAAAAATCTTTTTTAGTTCTTGATCACATACATATGTTACTGTAGAGAACTACAGAGTTAGTTTCATCACGCTAGTTGAAGAAAATAATGTATTTATACTTCCACAGAAATAAATGTTAATGTTACAAATGTTAAGAAATGTTAATTATGAACAAATACTTCGTATTTGTAGTGGAATATTCCTAAAGCGGTGAAATGAAGTAATACAAGATGAATACTTCTTAGTACTGGAACTAGGAAGCTGCAGAACTTAAACACTAGGGAGGCCTCGCTTTGGATAAAAGTAGACCTTAGCAGATTCCATGTGTGTTGAAGAAACAAAGCGTATGCTTGGCTATTCAGAAACAGAAATAATTCAATGAATATATACATTCATACGTATATGGATGTCACATGTGTACTCCTCAAAATATTTAATAATGCTTTCTTTTCTGCTGTGTGTATTTTCAGGACAATCAAGGTCTCTGTCTTAACCCATTTGACATTTTCTCTCCAAACTCCTGCTTCTTGAGTTACACAATTATGAATGATATCAATTTCCAGTTGACTGTAGCAAAATTATGAAAAACATGAGGATCATGGAAAAAAAAAAAAGCAGTATTGAGACTGAATCTGAAAGATGAGGTCCTAAGTTTAATAAAACTGAAAATCCCATATAGTACAAATATCTGAGTTAATTTTTATCTAGTTGGAGCTTGATGACCCTTGAGGTCCCTTCCAACCCAAGCCATTCTATGATTCTGTGACAGTTATAACTAAAAATAGCAACTGTTACTAGAAGCATATATGACTTTGCACGTAGAAAAAGCTGTTCTATGAGGAACAGAATTACTGAGTCCTGATTCCAGTATGTCTCTTCTGTGACCCCGCTCCCTTTTTTTTCTGCTTTACTACTTGCTTTGTTCCCGTACCTGCTCCTATCTACATTCCTTGTTAAACTGCATCGTGCCCTGATTAAAATGTTCGGAGTTTACCTGGTGATTGAGCCATAGGTGTACAGATTAATTGTTAGTGTTTTGTTTTGAAAAATACTTCAATTTTTTTGTGAACTGCTGTAGTGAAACAAGAATACTTTAGTCATAAGAACAGCTATGGACATATAAGTACTTGTGAATCAAGGTAATTTACAAACTTCCTAGGAGAGCTTTTCTTGTTCTGTGTGATATATTGTAAGAATGCTGACCTAGACTTTCTTTGCCTGAGCTTTTCTTCTTTGTTTAGAAAAGAATATCAGTTGGTATAATTCTCTTAAGTATCCCTTAACTGTGGTTTGTGCTTCGTTAGTTAGTTCCCAAATGAATTATGTATTACTACAGTAAATGTAGTTGTGAGGTAATGTTCACTATGGAAAGATGTTAGTGTTCCAGTAATAATACTTGTTTGTTTTTTTTTTAATCAGTCAGACTAAACAGAAGATGTGCTAAACTCTGTGTAACAGAATTATGTTATTTATAAGTAAAAGTTGAATAGGGCCGTTCAGTTGTCTGTTAACATATATCCTAACGATGTATTTTTCATTGTGAAACAGGATCAAAAATAAAGAAGTTGGTGTATCCTGCAGGTTTCATGAGTATTGGTGCTTCCATGTATTATCCTCAACAAGCAGTTGCTATTGCAAAGGTCAGTGACTATACCTTTCTTTAGAGAAGTGTCTTTTACTTGGAATTATTGCTTCCTACGTTCAAATTAATCTGTTTTCTTAGAAGTCCTGTCAGCATGCTTGGCACTTAAAATAGTAGTTTCATCAAAGAACATGCAGTCTGGACAAAATAATAGTTTCATCAAATAAGATGTGGTCTAGGTTGAATGAAGGGCAGGCATTTTGTGGATGCCCCATCCCTGGAGGCGTTCAGGGCCAATCTGGCTGGGGCCCTGGGCAGCCTGATTGAGTGGGTGGCAGCCTTGCCATTGGTAGGGGTTGGAACTGGATGGACTTTAAGGTCCCTTCCAACTTAAGCCTCTCAATGATCCCATTTCTTTCAATGACTTTGTTTTGTTTTTGAAAATCTGATGTAGTCTTTAGTTTGAGGTACACAACCTCCTTTCTGAATCCTGAACCTCAAGTAATTATAAATAAGCTCAGTACATACAGTTTGCATGTTCAGTTACAAGGAAGCCTGAAATGTCCTGAGAACAAATGAAAACAGGATTTAAAAGAAAAAAAAAAAAAAAAAAAGCAAAAGGAGATTCTGTAGAGAAATCACGAGTAACATTTTGAGATAAAGATCATTAATTAGGTTTTGCTGAATAGAATTTGAAGAAAGATACTGTGCACTTTCTGAAATGAGATAAGGGTTCTGCTGCTTATTGAATACCTTCTCTGTCGATGCATTTGTTGTTTCAGGCACTTGCACATCATTCAGACTTAGATTTATGGTGCATTTCCTGGGGTGGGGAGGAGGGAAGAAAACTGAATTGACAATTGCTGGCAGTCCCTGTTCATCTTATATGCCTTGCTGTCTGCACACCCTTTGCTGTACTGGTAGATGCCCCAGTTCTACATCAAATTCTTTTTTTTCAAATCCACAAAGTGCCTATACTTCAGTGTATCTGAAATATTTTTTATTTTAGGCTTTGATAAATTGGCTTGTGCATGATGCTGATCTATCAGGATTAAAGTATGATGTTCTCAACAGCATATGGCTTGAAAACTGAAAGGTCGTTGACTTAAGGAGAGTTCAAATATGGCATTTTTTACTTTGTCAGCATGGTGATATGCTGATCTTGGAAGGAATTTGTTTTTAATGCTTCCAGGATTCAGATGCTCTAAATGCAGATAAGTCTGTTGACTTATCCACGGGGAGTGAAAATTATGCAAGTGGCAGGAAAAAGACTCTAAAATTTAGGAAGCTTAGATATTTCTGTTGTGAAACTTGAAATTCTGTTTGTCTTCTGAACAGTGAAGTGGGAAATGATTAAATGGTGATCAAACTGATGTTACTGTATTTAAAAAAAGCTCTGTTCAGTCTTAACTGTGGATTTGCTACTAACAGCTTCACAATACCTTGTTTATTTTAGCATAACTTTGAAGTGCACGGTTGCGCTTTGATCAGTTCACGGTTCTTAGTTCAACTTGAATAACAAAAAATCCAGTGAGGGACTCTGAGCCTGGAACTTGATTGGAGTGGGTTTAGCCTTGTTGACTTGGTCAGGGCACTAGATGTAAGAGTTTGAAAACTTCTGTGGAGAGAGCGATATCCTAGATACACTGTTTTGGTTCCCCTAACCTCACACGTGTTTTTCTCAAAGAAGAAAAGTTTTAAGCATATCACATCTTGCTATCTTATCATTTGTATGCTTTAACCTGAAATTGGAAACACTCCCCGAGGAATTATTTGGTAAAGTTTCGTAGGCATGTGAAAAAAAATTCTGTAAGACTAAAAGAGATGCCTGCAGCACTAAGCTTATGTGCCAGGTTAATAGAGGACTATAGGAAATACTCTGGAACATAAATTTTAGGTTTTTTATCTGCTCTTCATATATTTTTTTTTCTTCACTTGAGTCTTTCATCTCTGATTTTCATTTGCAGAGCTGTAGTTACTTTCATTGGGTAAACATCTGGATTTGGCCCTTTTTTTTTTTTTTTTAAAGTAAAAAGTACTTCCTGCCTTTTTTAATCAGTCTTCATTGGAGAACTGGAAATAAGCACAGCAAAGTACATCTACAGTATGTTTGATACATCTGGAAGAAATCTTTTTCCTTTACTAAAATGTGTAAGTTGAATACTTAAGTCAGAGCAGCAGAGCACAGTGTTAGTCATAGGTAGTTTTCAGACACTGTATCTCTAGAGATGGAAGAAATGCATGGGCTCGGTGCTTGGGTTTGTTCTTTTTTTCTATCCTTCAGTAACCATTCTAACAAATCACACACTTGTAGGGGATTTATTTCCTCACTGTTAGCATTATTTTCATTTGTATAACTTAGAACAACCGGTCAGGCTGTATGTGTGGTAAGGGAACCAAATTTAATATTGATGTTTCTTTTGTTGTAGTGGAACTAATGTGTAAGAGCTGTGTTGCTTCTCAGCTAACCATAATGCATTTCAAAATGTTTTGTATTAACTATGGTTTATCTTCCAACTGGAAAACTTTCCATTATTAAATTACTTAGATCAGTCTGTTTGTCATTCCAATTATTTTTTCCCTGGTATTAGAACTTCTCACGTTCCGCGTAGCAGTATGTGTTTTTTGCTTGCTTGCTTCTTGAAAGGAAAACTTCCTAATACGGAAGTTTATTTACTTGTAAACAAACAAAATTCTTTGTTTTTCTTCTGAATGTGTATCTCTTCCCTTGTCCAGTTTATCCTGTAAGGCATGAACAGCTGTGCTGACGCAACTGAGAGCATGACACAATTACAGAGCCTATAGATTGAAAAGGAGGAGTTTGGGATCAATTGATCCATGTTCACTACAGAATGAAAGAGGCGCGTAAAATTGTACTGTGGCTACTTCATTAGCAATGTACAGCAGAAAAGGCAGCAGATCCTCAATTTAGTTTCTCAGAGTGCAGTTTTAGTAAAGAATTGCTAACTATAATTTTACTTGATAATCTTGACATACGGCATACAGAATATTCAGTATTATATGCTTACAGTCCTGTGTGGAATTAAAAGATGGAAGTGTGTTCACCTGTGCGTTTGGCCTTAGGATATGCAGATGGTGCTACAGCAGGGCCAAATATGGCTACTCATAGCCCAAGGTCACTTTCAAACTATTTCAGAGGCCCAGTGGAAAACCAGTCAGTCTAACTTCTGAACTTGTTTGTTCACATTTTAGCACACAAACTTTCTTCCAGTGTCGCACTGAACAGAGGTATTTTAGCATGTAATAATTTAATGCAAACAAACTGGGAATTATCTTTCAGAAACTAAGAATTGCGGATGGTTGTCGGGAAAAAAACATGTCCTTCCCTGAAAGGAACTCTGTATCGGTGTTCAAATGAGCACTTAGAACAGCTGAATGAACTTCTTGTACTCTTACTGTTCCTTTTACTTTTCTGGATTGGAATTGCCACTCCCTAGAATAGTGGTGGCTGCAGTACCTGTCTATTTCCTCTGAAACTGCTCCATGAGAAAGGGGGAGGTATAAAGTACAAGATACAACACAACCTCCAGCGTTCTGCTAATAAGAGGGTGTATCAGATGGTTATCAAGAGTTTCTTGGAAATGATCCTGTTGACCTTGTAACTTGCAGCTTACAGTCTCTCTAAAACTGTGTTTCTCAATGCATGTGAATGTGAGCCTCTGCGTGGGTCCTGCCTCCTGAGAGGTGTGTGTGCAGTGTTGGAACATTGGCTGACTGTGGTAGAATAACCTATGTGGGCTGCTGTACCTTATGATGTAGCTACTTTACTCCAACAGCATGAAGGGTCAGTTTGTCGTTTAGTATAATTCATAAATAATCATATGACTCCCGTAATTAGTGTATTTTTAAATTGTGCTGTTTAGTTTTTAAGCACTACCAAGAGATATTTTATGGATACTTCTTGTTTCTCATTTTATGTTAATCGCTGCATGTCCTCAACGGCATTGCAGCAAAAAAAAACCCAAACAACCACCAAAACCCAACCCTGCATTTGTGTTCTGTAGCAGTTATCTTCCAGTTCTGGTAGGTTTATGCTCCTTGCACCATCTTTCCAGATCAGGCAGAGGTTTTCAGAACTAGTTTGTTGGAGTATTCGAGAGTGTGCACTCCTGCGTACTGTACGAGAAGATGAATGGTTATACCTGTATTGCTTGCATTGAAGAACTCTGGAGATTTAACACCTTCATCCCCAGAACTGTTTGTGGTGTTATTTTTCCTCATGACCTTTATAGACTTAAAATGTAGGGGAAAACTCTGTGCATTGTATCAATTTGTTTAAAATCAAATCACAACTGTGATCATCAAAGATGATGACAAAGATCCTAGCTGTTGGTATTTGAAACATTCTACATCTCGAATTTAGTTGTGGCTTAGAAATGCTGCTTTTGATTTGCATTTGGATTTCTAGTTTGTTTGGTTTTAATTGCTGATAGTATTATTAAGTAGCCTCCTTAGTAAGGTGTATGCAGATTTGTGGCTGGCTGCTGAGATCATCTAGTTTTCTCTGTGTATTGATAAGTCTGGATTTAGGAATGAGGGATTTGTTACTGAGATGTTGATGCCAAGCTCCTTGCATGGTGACTGTGATCTTAATATATCAGCAGAAGGTCACTGATGCTGCATAAAGCCTCTTGGTTTTCAGTGCAGTGTTCTTTAGAACCTCATGCATTTGTGGACATAAGCTGGTCTACTGATGTATTTTAAATCCTCATGTTACTGATTTGAGTGGAATTTAAATTGCCACCTGAAAAAGAACTCTATGATCCTTACTATGAAGTATTTACCTTTGTATGCAGCTTGCGAATGGGCGGGATTTTATTTGCGCTTCCTAAAATCTAATGCAGCACTAAAAAAAATTGTAATATAAGGCTGGAGGTCTCAGTACTGTTTGAAAGTTTGTTATGTAAGCTGCAATACAAAGGTGGCACCGTGATCTCTGCCCACATCCATCATGGTGATGGTGCACAATTGGTGTAGTTAATTTTGTTCAAACAAAAGGAAGTAGTTCTTTGTGTGGTATGTGCCTACCTGTAGTACTCCTCAGCACGTGATGTTCTGGATGCTAAAAAGTTGCATGTGACTCAAGAGGAGACAGGATGAGTTCATAAGGAGGTACGTTCATTGGGCATTGTTACACAAGGAAATTGCCTCTGGCTCAGGGAAACTCTGAGCAGCACGTTGTTGGAGGCTGGAAGAAACTTCAGAAGAATCACTTACACTTGCTCTGATCTCATAGTGGTGGTTTTCCAGTTTTGCTATTGGAGAGAGAATGATACCTTCTCATTTCTCAATTTCATATAATTTTTATTTTAATCTCTCTAGTTGGGCAAATTGTCTATTTTTATTTCTGTTTTTATAAGAAAAAGGTATTAATCTGAAAATTACTACTGATGTGAGCCTGGAGCTGTAAAAACCTCAAACTCTTAGATGTTAGGATGCTATGGATGCTATGATTAGTATGGTTCCGTATCACATAAGGGGTGGGAATTCTCATATTAGACTTAGGAATTTGTCCTGTTACAGAACTCCCTGTTGGTGTAATATAGCAAACTCTTGTCTTTCCTTAGCTGTCTTCTGTTTTGAGGCTTAATAGCCAGTTATTTGTTACAGCCATCTATCAGCAAATCAGGCTTTTGTTCTAAATTGCAAATAAAAAGAAACAAGGGAGCACTCCTACTAGTTTATCAAAACAGTGAAAATGTAGAATTGCAAAATAGTATCAAAGTTAGAATGAATTTTTTCTCTTTAAAGTGAGCATGGACAATTGAAGAAATAATTTGCGTATATTAAATATATTGAACATAGAGTACTAAGATTATAAAACCCAGAATTGCTTCTGTGCATCATCATTCCACTCCTTTTTATACAGATGTATTTCATGTAGTCTTCTAACAGCTTTTTCTAGCAAATTGGCTTTTCTAATTTGCCGTGTATTATTTTTCCCCAAGATATTACTTAAGGCTTTATGCTCTGAGCTTGAACAGGAAGATGTTACAGGTCTTGGGTTCTGGGATTTTTTCCACATGAACAAGAAAGAAATTAATATTTCTCAAATTATTAGACTCATGCTTTCAAATATCTTTTGTTTCAAAGGTTGCTGGTACCCAGCTGTATGACTGGAGTCTCCAGGGATATATTGCTGTAGAATCTCTTTGGAAGGATAATCCTAAAAAGAAGAAATCTGGGAAAAAAGGTGATAAGGTAAGAAGACTGAGAAACTTGATTAGGAGAAAATCTACCAGCATGTTTTTCAGACAAAGAAATAATTTTACCTACTCTGACTCAGCTTACATTTCGAAAGACAAAGATTTTATATCATATTTCTAAGCTGTGGAAAAATACTAGGCTTATTTCAATTTCAGAAAGTGGTTGGAAGTTTTATTTTGGTAGTTGTTTTTATATTTCAATCATTGTTTATTTTTATTAGATCTACGTGTTGTGAGTGGATAGTAATGTCTGATAGAGCAGCATGCAGTGGCATAGTTATACTCAGGCAACTATTCTTAAATACTCCACAAAAAAGAAAACTCAAAAAATTGAAAGGAAGGTGCTATTTTACTTCAAATGCATTCTGCATTCTACAAAATGCAAGATTCAAAATTAGTGCAGTGTGATTGGCAAGTGATATTAGCTGATGATTAGAATTGACTTGTGAAGAAAGGGGAACTTGTTTTGTTGAATCGTTACATTATGTAACGTCTAGGTCATGTTTTATAGGCTGCCTAGAGCTTCTGGAGTTAATTATCTTAATGATGTTTGTTTTTTATCTACTGCACGTTTCCATTAGCCCTTAGGGGCAGGCCGTCCTTGTAGTTGTACCTCTGCTATAGATAAAGAAACTAGATATATGTGGATGGCTCAGTGAACTGCAATGTAAGAGACTGAACGATTGTGCAATTTGATAACATGTGCATGAGGGACAGCCTGTAAGATTTGCAGGGAATTTTTTTAAACTTCTAGTTAAAAATTCAACTATGTAACATAAAGCATCTGAGGTTTAAAATCCACTGCTAGAATCAGTGTGGTTTTTTATTCCTAATTTCTAAGCAACTATACTACTTCTGTTGATACGAACTGCTGCCTTAACAGCAGATTGCTTCCCTTCTCTTATTTTAGTTATTTAATGTAGCATGGCAGAACTAAAATGGGACTTGAATCAGCAGAAAGCCTTGGTGGTTCACTGTGGACCTAATATGAACTGGTAACAGTTCATACTGATAAGTATGTTAATAGTGCTAGATTGACAGTGATATATGGCGTTAATGGTGGTGTTCTGGGAACAGAAACCAGAAGTACTGTCTGACCACAACAAGATATTTGCAACCCAGAGGTCTAAGAATTAAGTGGGATGGCCACCAGGAGAAACAGGTTGCGGGGAGGCAGCTGCATTGGAGTGGGTATTGGGGTGAGTTTCCTGTGTGGGTCTAGTTCCAAACAAAACGGGTTGGAGAAATGCTCACCTATCTTATCAGTTGCTGAGTCTTAGGAGAGCTGTCATCAGCTGACTTTTCTTGTGGATACTCACCCTGTTTTGGCCCCTAGGCTCTTCAATTAATGCACTTGTGTTACCCTTTGAATAAGCAAAGGTTAGTTAAATCATATTGTACCTCTCCTAAAACCTTGTCTATCAAAAAATGTCTCAAAAAATAGGCAACGTAAAAATATTTCAAAAAGGCAAACTGACTGCATCAGTAAGAATTAGCTGAGCTTTTTATTTTATTGTGTCCTAAGATGTCAAAAGGAAACACGTGGCTGTTAATGGAAGGCAAAGACTTTCGAAGCTTTCATCGTACTATAAGGTTTATTCAAGCACTTGCTGCCTCAGCAGAAAAAGAAAGAACATGCAAAATTGGAGAGATCGTTAAGTGAACACACTTCTTTCTCTTCCTCCCTGCAGAATCTTATATCATGCTCCTCAGTTTCCAAAATGCTGTTTGCACAAAAGATTGAACAGTTCCCTTCTAGAGTTAATCTAACTGGTCAGGTATTGTTGGTGTTAACTGTTCCCAGTTAAGTTGGTGATGAGATAAACTGCCTTCGTGATGTTTTATGATGATGAGGTCAGCCATACCTATTAATGAAAACCTCCGCTTTTTTTTTGTACATATAGACACCAGAGCACCACTAAAATGAGAGGGGAAGCCTCCCCATAGAAAAACTCTCTAGAAAAATGCTCTGTGGTTATACTAATGCAAAAAGGTACTTTTTGTTTGTACAGTTGATGAGATCCAGCAAATCAGTACCAACTATTACATCAAAAGGACTTTTACAGAAATGTCAAGAAATTCACCATCCCTGGATGTGTTTAAAACCTGTTTGGATGTGGTGCTCAGGGACATGATTTAGCAGAGGGTTGTTAGTTAGGGTGGTCTGGTTAGGTTATGGTGGGACTTGGTGATCTTTAAGGTCTTTTCCAACCTGAGCAATTCTATGGTTCTATAAATACTTTTAACTATCATGTACCAAAGTTGACAAAGCATTCTGGGGCAGGTTGTAGGACTACAGTTTTTTTTCTACCCTAATTTGACAACGTGGTGAAATAATCAGGTTGTTTTTGTATATTCTTTCCCTATTGAGGTAGCAGGCAGCTAGGCTTCCTATCTAGTGAAGGCAAATGCAAATGTTGTGCTTGAATTCTTATCCTGGCAGTTGTAACTTATTTCCTGAAACCATGCCAGAGCAAATGATGTTACTTGTTTGTTTTTGTGACATTTGCTCTAGCGTTTCTTTGTTGCTACATAAAGGATCCTTGCAAATAACTGTATATGGGTGGCTCTTCTTGGCTTATGTTAATTTGTTACACAGCTCATAATTTGTTTGATAGTCATAGGTACCACAGCTGTGCATAACTTCATGTTTGTGCAGCAGTAGGTCATTAAAATAGATGTGGTATGTGGATTTCCTGAAGGTTTTATGAGGCAGTAAGCTATGCCAAATTGAGGTCATATCAACTAGGTTCTGCCAAGAAAGATGAATTCCAGGACCTTTTGCTTCAATGTTTGAAATGCTGACTGGAGCCCGTCCATACAGAAAGTCGGTCTGTGGTTTTGAATATGTGATTTGCAGTATAGCATTCTGGTATCCTGACGGTGGCTTGTTGAAGGAAGTGGTTGTCAGATTAGAAGCGCTCAACCGAAACTGTGCAGGTACCGTAAGTGACAGTCTATGTCCATGTTTTTTATTTAAAGAAGGATGAAACATTTTCCTCAAAAAGGACATGAGGAGTAGTTATTTAGCTTCTGTGTACGTTACCTTGATATAAAGTGGGCAGCTTTCCCTGTTTTCCCCCAAACAGAGAAGACAGTACAAGAAATGTAACCAGCTAATTGATAGGCCAGGTGCATTTTAAGCATTCTGTCTTCTGAATATTTTTTGCCTACTTGATTACTCCCTCACAAGAAGTGATTTCACAAAAATCAGTGAAATTACTGTTAGCATTTATATTACCAAGTAGTAGGTCTTCAGGAAAGGTTACTGTGAAGTGAAAAGGTGACAGTGAAGGTCAAACCTTGTTTACCTTAGTTTGCAGTTTATAGAGAATCATACCTATGATTTTATACAGTTTTTAGGGATGATGAATACTGTTTGGAGCTCTTTTGAGTAGCCTTAGGCAACACCAAACTTTCATTACTGGAATTTTGCAATTATGAAGGCTCATACTTCTGCATTGGCTCCGGTTAGTCTTTAAGTAACTGGTCTCTTTGCCCAATAAAATCCATGCAAGATCTCTTTCCTCTACACTTTTCTTCTTGCTTTGCCATTCAGTGCTAGCTGAACTTTTAAGCCTGTGAATTGCAGCTTCTTTTTTCCCCCCCTACAGGATCTCTGTTTAATTCTCAATGAGTTTGTCAGCTGTAATACCTGCTCTTAGATCAGAGGGCTAAAACAACTATAACGTCTGGAGGATTTTTGTGCAACAGCTTTAAGACCGTAGCTTTATATGCAAAAGATGATAACTTCTTTACGGAAAACTACTTAAACATCTGTATGTCAGAGCCCCAGTTTAATACAGCTGACCTGTAAGTTTCTTGTTTGTCACTCAGCTCATCCGATGATAGCTGTCATGAAACGCAGCCTTTTTTGTCCTTCCTCTTTTGTCTCTGGTTTCACTATTTTTATCATCTGTGCTGTTCTGTAGGGTTGTTAGCTCTCGTGCTGCAGCGGTTTCATCTTCAAGTGATGAAGGCCTGTGTCCTGGCACCAAAACCACAGGTTTTGTTCCAGCCAGTGAGCTGGAACATACTGAAACACAGAAGAACACTTTCTTCTGTCAGTTAGTTCCTTCTTTGTCTTGTCTTTATACCAATCAAAGAGTTAGCTTGCTCTGTTCTCAGATGTTTTGGATTCTCCCTCTTTGCCCTTCGCACTGAATCAGGCACCCACTGTTTTTACCAAAATGGCTGAAATGTAGCGAAACAGAACAGCGCTAGAGCTCTAATAACATCCTCCTTTTCAGTTTGTGTTCCTTTCTTTGTGTGCTTTTTCTTACCTTGTTCCAATTAGTAATAAGATCTTACAGAAAACTGATTCTTGTATTTTCGTCCTTTATTGCCTGTCATTTGTTGTTGTTTGTTTTTTTTTTTAACAGCTTCAGAAATTCAGAGAAATTCATACGGCTTATTGTTTGAGTTTCATTCCTGGTCTAGTGATAGAAACTATCTGTAATTTACCAATATTTTCTGCATATGTGTAAGTACATATGTATGTGCATGCATACCTACACATGCTTAGGTAGGCACAGCTGTTTGAGTATCTTATTAAGCATCAGCTGGTTACAGAGTGCTTTCAAGCCTAAAGACTATTCAGCTTTGGGATGCTCATCTCCTGCACTTGCACCAAGGGAGTGATGAAAGTGGAAGTTGTGGTGTCAGTGTCTTGACTGGGTAACTTTACCATGAACATCATTAATGGTCATCATAGCAAACCTAAATTGTGTTTTGAGCGTTTTGAGTCACTTGTGGTTTAAGTATATTTTAAAACAGAGCATGAGCAGCTGACAGATAGATAGGTAGGAGCATTTCCTGTAAAAAATTACCAAAGATTTGTCTTTGGTGGCTTCTTAAGAGACAGCTACCTGAACTAAATGATAAACATCTACTTCTGACAGAAAATACTGCCTGCTGTCATACATTCACTTTTTATTGTTTGGTAGTAAGAACAAAAACAGAGTAGAACCTGAAAAGGTTGCAATTTCTTTTGGTCTGGATCCTTAGCTTGGGTTGTGATTAATATAAGTATTTGGGAGGTGAAAAAGGAAGAATCTACTCTACAAAAGGTTGTGCTTTTTAGAGTGACTTAAAATATTAAGTAACATTTTTAAAGTGCTCCATATTTCTCAGAGAGCAAATTTCAAGCTCAACTAGAAGTAAGCAATTGAGAATGTGTTGTTATTTACTGGCTGGGAGAGGATGATATCTTTATTCTAAGCAATACTTAGCAAACAAAAGAGACAGAAGAAAGGGCAAATTATTTATCTGTGAGCCTAAACGCTTTGTTTTTCTTTTGTAATTGTTGTTCACTGAGGCCAGACTCTATCTTTTGAGGGTTTTCTATAGGCATAAGACACATGTATGCCTATCTATGAGGTTATGATTTCTGTGATTAGGTACCATTTTAAAGCGCCTGGCCATCTGCTCCCTTTCACAGAGAGCAATAGAAGCTAGTTTTTGCTCCAGTCTAGACTGTAATGTAAGGAAAGAGCCAGCCCCACCGCTCTCCCCCTTTTTTTAACTAGGCCAGCTTGCTTTTGAACTTTTTCTGAATATGTAAGTAAAAATGTTGTAGCAATCCCTGTTTGATGTTTTTAAGTCTAGAGCTTAGGTCTCAGTAAAGTCTACTTGACTTTTTTTTATCAGTCATTGACTAAAACTTTATAAAAAGCATCGTGTACAGTTTTAATTCAATTATTTTAAATTTCAAATGATGATTTTTTTTTTTAATCTTGTGGAATCTTAGTGTATTGAATACAGGAGTGCATTAGGGAGATTTGTTACAGCCACCGTGCAGTTGAAAATGTCAGTTGCATAAGGATACAAAATATTTCCTCTCCTGCTGTGGGATAGAAATCTGATGCATGAACTCCTCTGTTCACCCAGATGTGTTATGAAGTGGTTGTGTTGAGCCAGAAAATAGGAAGATATTTGACTATGTGCCTGCTTCTAATTACAAGAAGGCATTGTGCCATGGAGGAGGCTGTCTTTTGGGTCATTGACCTAAACGCATTTGTTTGCTTCTAATTTGCTTTGGGTGTGACTTGAGGACCTTGGCACTTGGTAAAATTAGGTGTGTTTATATCCTGTGCTGGCTCGAAGGACTTCTTTTTCTGGCTACCTGCTTTAATGCTTTATCAGGCTCACTCACTACTGATGCAGTGAGCACAGGCAGCGGATGGAGTTAAAAGAATTTCTTAATTGCTAATTGAGGAAATGCGTTTGTATATGAGGAGTGAGTGACAGTTTAGCAGTGGTTTGACTTGAATTAAAGAACTCCTGACGGATCTGGTGAAGACAGGTCCTGTGATGAGATCTACTGATCTCACCAGCACAAAGGAACTGAGCAGAATCCCTGTTTCCCTACACTTGTTATTGTTTGTTGTGTTGTCTTTTTTTTTTTCCCCTCCCAGGACCAAAAAAGCCCCAAACAAACGCAAAAAAGAAGCACCCTACCTGGGTATCATTTTCATTTTTACAAGTCAAAACAAGCAAGTGGAAGAGCACAGAACCCTCTGTGAACAACTTATTTTTAGTTCATTTGTTCAGGATTGAGTAATCCCTGAGATGAGGCATCGTGAGTCACTTTGTTCATTGTGGATTGTAAGATGTCGGAACGCACAAGTTCCTGTACATGAGAATTATGAACTACGTCATTGCTTTGAAATGGGTGTGTTCTGTGGATGTGACTTCATTTACTATGAAATATCCAGGATAGTGATCAGAACAATGTTTTTTCTTTTTAAAGGAAGACTTATCTTCTAAAAGTCTTGCTAGTCGTATTTTGAGTAGGAACTGTAAGAATTATATTCATAACTGAATCCTGGTGCATTGGGTCCTTATCTCCAGCACAGCATATGAGGCGTTTCATGGACTCTGTGCCTCTACCATAGTGTTTAACTTGTACCAGAGCATAAATTTTAACGATCCTGTAAAATTGTTATGTTTTCTAGTCTCTTCCTGCTTATTTTGTTATGTTTTCCATCACGTTTATTTAAGGCATATTGGTAAAAATCTCTCTTCTGAATACGAACAAAGCACAATTTAATTTTAGTGTTGAAAATGTAAAAATAACTGAGGTTGGGTGTGGCCTCCCATCATTTCATCCTTCCTCACGTTCAAAGGAGAACCAACTTCGAAGATATTGGCATGGGCCTTGTCCAGTCAAGTGGTTAAAATCTCCAAAGATGGAGATTCAGCAACTTCTCTGGGCCACCTGTGGTGTGATTTATTTTCCTCTTTCCTTATATCTACTACTAGAAATTTGCTGTACTGCCCCCATGTCCTTTGCTCCCTGTCCTTTTGGTGTGAACCTCTGAGAAGAGCCTGGCTCTTCCAAGCATGTAAATGGCCATTAAATGACTGTGTATAGAAATGGGACTTCCCCTTTGTCTCGAGTCTGAAGAGGCCTAGGTCTCTCAGCCTGTTCTCCAATGTCGTGTTCTTCATTCCTCTGTCCATGTGTATGTCCCTTTAAGTTTTTTTCTTTTTTATTGACATCTATTTGAAACTATAATCAAGTGACTGTTTGTTATAGCATACTTGGCACATAGATAGACCAGATGCTATAACAAGCCTCTCTTCATTCTTTGATTTCCATCGTTTATTTCAGAGAAAGTGTGAGAACACTCTTTCAAAGGATATGTACTAAAAGAGGCCTATTGTATAAGTCCACACAGAATTCAAAGAATGCAAAATAGCAACTACTCTGTGGGAATTCATCCTCTGTTATTAGTGCAGGCAAAAATGAGTCAATTAAAGCATCTTCTCTTGAGCTACTTGTTCTTTCAAATCTATTAATTGCTGAGCTAACTACAGGAAGACTAAAATCTAGAAACAGTTTGGGGAGGGTATCACAATGAACTGGCCTCATCAATTACTTGATTTTTGCAAGAAGTTTTTCTTCCAGCTTTTGACAAGGGCTCCTGTTCTGGCAAAAATATTACTAATGGCTTGCCTCAGTTGAAGTGTTGTGCCTGTTTTTCTCTCCTTAAGGGTGAAGTAGAGGGTGACAAGCCTCTGGAAATCCATGCTGCTTCAAATGAAGAGCGAGCCCTCAAGTAGAGCACCAGATCACTTGACGTCAGACAGGTAGAGGATAAAAATCGGTAATAGTATATGGCTACAGCAGCAAAGTAACACGAACACCTGCAGATTTGACTTGTACATAGTTATCTTCTTCATACTGATGTAAAGGGGAAGAGAGGTAATAATTTCAGTTCTGTTTGATAGTTTGTTTTCTTCTCCTCATCCCATTTCTGACTCCAGTACCAAAAAACTGCTTGCTTGTGCAGGTATGAGAAATGGGAGAGGAACCTATTCTCTGCTCTTATGTTTTCTCTAAAGTTTTGCCAGTTTCAAGGTGCAGCCTCATCTTACAGCCTGTAACAATCCACGGTGTGCCTGACCTTTCATGTTGGTGCACTTCACTAATGAGACTTGCTTCTTCAGTTGGGAACCGTAGTGGAGGAAATGGAGGCAGTGTTTCCCAGTGCTCTGAGCCAGAAACTGGATTTGAGACTCCAGTTCTGTTTTTAGGCTGCTTTCTAAACTGCAGTGAGTCCTGTGATTGTTACAGTTTTCTAGAAAGAAAAAAGAACAAAACAAAAGACAAAAACATAACTCCTAACTTTTAAAGGTAGTTCTACTTCATAGAGCAGAAATAGCTGGGTGTTTGAGGCCTATTATCACTAATGATTATGTAATTGGACATCATTTAGGACAAAATATCAGATTATCTTCTCACACGGAAGATATTAAGGATGTGGGTTTTTTTGAACATGTTTTTTAGTTGCCTGTCCTTGTCTTATGTTACTTCCACATTATGTTAAAGAGTTATTTTTCATCAGGGTTCTAGCACTGTTGGGACTTTTTACTGTGTTCTTTTCACTAGTAAAATTCTTTTATTTTTTTCCTAGCTGCCAACTGTGTAAATAGAGCTCAGATTTAGAAAACTGCACCAGTTTTTATTCCATGCATCATCACCAGTTGCAGACATTATGCAGAGCGCACACGTCTGCTGAACAGCAGTGTTCCACTTTTACAACTTTAACAGCAAAACTAGTTTTTAATGTTGTGCTTACATTAATAAATATTTAACTGCTATAGCTAGTTCTCAAAAGGGCAAAGATACTTTGAGTGGCTGATTTACTGAGGTTTTCTTTCAGGCATAGGAATTAGTTTTCTGTCAGAATATGAGGTCTCTAAACATGTTTTCTAGTATTTTATAGAACAGCCGCATAAAAATACAAAAAGAAATCTTGTTTTGTGTAAGATGCTCAGGAAAACCAGGAGGAAGGAAAGCTGCTCTGAAATTCACTTCTCGTGCTGCTTTTTAGTTAGGACAGTGTTACTAAGTGATAAAAAGCCAGGAAAGCTTAATTTTTGTATACTGATGGGACGCTGTCCCGTGGTTCAATACAAACAGAAAGCCATAAATAGATTTTATTTTCTTTAGCATATGAACATAATTTCTGCCAGGTCTTTACTCGCCTTTTGAGGCAGCGGAACTTTGTGCTTATGGCAAGTTTTGTTTTGAAGAAGAAGAATTTAAAAAAAAAAAAAAAAAAAAAAAAAAAAGCTGTCAGGAAGATTTATACTAAAGTTATCCAAAACCTTCATCCTCAGGATTTCAATCATAAGTATACTCATGCTGTTTAAGTAAAGTAAGTTTTGAGGCATGCATTTTTAACAGCTGCTGCCTCAGATGTTCTGTTGTCCTTCTTGCTAGAGTTAAGATCACTCATGTGTATAAAGTATCTGGGTGCTGCTGGTTTTGAAATCTGCTTGCTTTGCCACATGTTGTTTCTGGAGGAGACGCATAAATACAACTACTGGAGTTTTGACCTGAGCAACCAAATGGTGGAAGTTCAGTTCGGTCTCGATTTTCAGCTGTTCTGTGGGGGTGGCAATTAGTTACTTCTGCTTGAAATCAAATCTGGTTATTTAACTCCATACTCAAGTCCAGCTGTTTTGTTGGATTTAGGTGATCTCAAACATTGGAGAACACTGCTGTGATCTGTGAAAAGATGAGTTTGTTTATTCTGAATGAGATCAGTCCTGAAAGTCTCACTGTGTTTTAAACTGTTGGCAATACTCCTAGTTGAATCTGGTTATGAAGTAAATGCGGTCTCATTTTCCTTATAAGGATTTGTCACAGTATGGGTCTTTGAATTTTGACTGATCAGCCAGGAACAAAATTGCTTTGGCTTGGAAGCAGTAACATGTTTCTCCGTTCCAAAAAAAACCCAGCAGCATTGCAGTTCCTTTAGTGCATGTTTGTAGTTAGCAATTATATGCGAAAGACAGCCCAAACCACATCCATCCCATCGTGGGAGAGACAGGCTTTAATTTTATCCAGTTGTTGTGCTGGTGAACTGCATGGAGGTGACAAGAGTTTGTGTTTTTCCATGGCATCTGTCACTTTTAACCTGTTCAGGTTCTATTTTTATCTAATTCTATTTGTTCCAATTAAATTACCCTAGATTTATATCAGACTAAATCAGATTAGAGAAAGTACACCCGATGGGAATGAAATAGAATTCCATTTGAGAATGCTGATTTATTACAAAAGATGCCAGTTGATGCTTTGATGCTTTGTTGCTATGAAATGTTCTTTCTCTTTTATGTTTCCATACAGCACAGCTATAGGAACCAAGGAACTTGATGATCCTTGGGGTCCCTCCCAACCTAAGCCATTCTATGATTAGTGCTGTCATGTCAGAAATACGAATACTTAAATCCCTACACAAGATGTTAGTAGTGAGAGTGTTCATCAAATAGATTTTGAGCAACTTTCAGCATCAAAGAAGAAAGTATAAACGCATTTTGACAATCAAAAGAAAAGGCCTACAATATCCTAATTCTGCTTTTTCTCTCTTCTCCACTCCTGCTTCAGTATCATCTGTGCCCTTTTTTTTTACTTCAGGCGAATAAAAATATAGATAGAAGCAACGATTTCCTAGGAAAAAGAGGATAACCATCGGAATCCATTTTGATTTTGAATGTGACTCATCTGCCTTCTGCCTCAGGAAGGACTGCCAATGTGCTGCTTGGGCTTCTGGAATGGTGTTTGTGAAAGGACACTACGTATTTTGGGTCAATCTTGAGACCTTGTCCTCTGTTCTGCAGTGGGAGTTAAGTCTGCCACGCTTGTCCTGTTGCAGGATCAGCATTGCAAGTAGCGAGTCTCAAAATTCCTCAGTCTTGTTACTATTTATGTATAAAATAAAATTCCTATTACATAAAATGGTTATAATTTCTTTTCCTTTCCTGTGTTCTTTAAGCTCATGTGTCTGACCTTGGTGTAATCTAGGAAAGGTTCTTAAGATGCTGTTGACAATGCTGGTACATCTAACAGTGAGGAAAAGCTTGAAGTAGCACGATGTTTTGGTTGACATTAGCTAATGGAATTATGCATTACAACGATTACAATGAATCTTGTGTTTTGTCTGAGTCTCCCTCTCCTTTCTATACAAATCTTCTGCCTCACCAGTGCCAGTGGGAGGTATATAATGAAGCATCTGTGAATTCCTGTCTAGTAGACGGGTGGGAATGGAGCTGTTTTTGCTTGAATGCACAGCTCAATAGGAATGAGAATATTATGGTGGTGAGAAGCAGCCATAGAATAACTTGTCTGTTTCCTCATTCTGGGCTAGGGGAGGGGAGAAAATGCAAAGCAAAGGGAAATACAAAAAGATTTCAAACATTTTGAAATCTTTTCACAATAAAACCATCGTTTGTTGCCATTTTCAGGAATCTCTCCCTTGGTGATGCTTCAGGAGATACTGATACAAAGTCAGTCGTGATGCTTGTAATCCAGGCAGCTCATAGCATTTAAAGTTCTGTGGGTGAATCTGAAACGTTCCTAAATTAATCATCAGTGAAAATGAGGGAAGGATGGAACTAAACAAGTGCCTGTAAGATGAATTCTGAAAGAAGAAGGCAAGAAACTACAAGGTAAATTGGATTTAAAATGTTTTTAAACATCTTTGTTATTACTTGCTGCGGTGTTCCAGCTGACTGTATTCCACAGACTTCCACAGAGGAAAAACAAATGAACCTTGGCAATGCTAATGCCAGTCTGTGTGCACATTATAAAACAGGCAAATTCTTTGATACAGGCATAAGGCATGTAGTTGCCTCAAGCAGAAAATAGTATCTCGCAACATGCTCGCACATGTTTTTATGAATGCTTTAGGCTGGTAAATAATTGTACGTGTTGTGTTTAAAAAATCCCAGGTTAACTAAGTATAGTGACTCAGATGCTTTTCGTTTGGGTGCATCTTTATTTTGCCTGTTTACACTGCTGCTTAGAAATGTCCCAAAACAATAGGCTGCAAATGCTTTTATCTAGCAGGAAAAGGCTGCCTTCAGCCACCTGCATACTTAGATGAGGGGATAGTTCCAAAATGGGAACAAGATGTCCCTAACTGGAATCCTTGACTTACCTCTTCTAGCAACAGTTTTTCACAAGTACAGAAAAATAATGTTGCATGCTTTTGAGAGTGCAAGAGGTCGTAGGCATTCAACTCGCTTGGCACGCTCCTCATGAGGAACAGGAGAGCAGTTGGCTGCTGTTTGCATGTATGTATACATATACAGATGCTGCGGCCTCTTTTCTGCATGTATTACCTTTTGCCAGACTTTGCTTGTGAGTATTACAACATAAGATAAAAGCAGTATATTCCCCACCCAAGTTTCACATCAGCAATTTGATCAACCTTCCACCCTAAGCCTTTCGACTTGGTAACCAGATTCTGTGTAAATGAGGAAACTGTCCTCATCTCAGCACCCTCAGTCGCAGTGTCAGCAAATTTGCTAGGGATGGGTTGCAATGCTGCCTCTTAAAAACACGATCTTTAAGCTCTGCAGCTTGTGGAGATGATCCGATTATCCAATTTAGCCCTTGGTCTGGGATGGAAATTCCTGTACGTAGTTTCTTTTTTTGTCTGAGTAAATGTGGATAACCAGCCTCTCATTTTGCCAGAAATACATCGCTAGCTGACTAATCCTGCTAGCCCATGTAAGTGGAAAACCTTGCAGCCCTGAATAATACCACAGTATTTTGACACAAGTGTTTACTGAAAGAAAGAAAAAAGTTGGCTCAGTGCTCTGACTGCAAAGGCCCCCAGTACGAACTTATCAGCAGAGGTGGTAACTGAAGTATTCTGGAACCTTCCTCGTTGTAGCTGTCACTACTGAAGAGAGGTACAATTATTCGTTGTGAGAAAGAAAGATTGAGACAGCAGAAGTGGTATTTTAGAGCTGGAGAAGTGGCTTGCTACAGCTCTGTTCATTAGCCCTCGCAGAAAAAATTGTATGAGTACTTTTTTTTCCCTTTTTTTCTAATTCTTTACTGTTATTTCTGTACCCTTCTATAAACTCCAAGCTCCTTGTAAAGCCAGTTTTAACATAATAATCTGCTATTAACAGAGAGCATTTCAGTTCTTCAGGCTTGCCAGAGGAGCCTACATACTTTCCCACTGGGCCTTTCTGAATCTTTCTGAATGTAGCATCTTAGAGCTAGCATCAGCTGTTGCACCTGGATGGCCTGGCAGCTGCCTGGGTCAACAGCCCTGTGTAGTGTTTTCGACAGGTACAAAAGCTGCTTGTTTACAAGGAAAACCTTTGATAGCAATATCATAACTACAAAGCAGAAGAGGAGATGTCTCTTAGCAGGAAAAAAAAATGTCTTGTGTAACAACATCCTGTCCTTCTGCATCTGGGCCATCAGCTGATCCTGGCATTTCTTGACTGTGTATTGTTCTTGATGTGTCAGGAGCTGACTGCTTTCTCAAGGCCTCTCTGAAAGCAATGTTGGTGTATTGATGCAATTGCATTGTCTTCTCCCATTCCATGTCAGTGAAGTTCATTGTTGGTCATCTTGTTAAAGACCAGTGCCTGATCTGGACTTTCATCTTGTTATCTTGATGTTATGGATTCCACCAGAATGCTGCTCTTACTACCACGTTTTCACCTGCTGTTACTGGTAGCTGTTGCATTGGGCTTGAAAGCTGGAGAAATCAAAGGTGGCCTCAGGATGTCTCACAGGTGGTTATCAGTCTTCTTCCTCTAAAAATGGATTTTTTTGCAGTGCCTGCTACAGGCCAAGCTGTCAGGCTCTTGATTTCTGCCGACCTTTTGTCTGCCAACACCCAAAGCCAGGTGGGTGTGTGAACCATATCCAGCTGCAGCAGGTGAGTTGAGTGTGATGCTCCATCGTGAGACCCAGATACTGAGGGATGATCTTGATAGATGGTAAGGTGTCCTGGGGGCGTGGGCTGACAAAGTTTTGGTGGGTGTTTTGTTTTTTTCTGGTTCTGTAAAGAGGGAAGCTGCCCCTAGGCAACCTGTTAGTATGTTCCCAGGAGCGGCCATGCAGCAGTCCGAGCTGCACACAAACAGGATCCCAACATTCAGGTCTCTGCCCACTGTAAAGACAGTGAAGGTCAGGAAACTTATGTGTTTATATAGGAATATAGGAACTGCATAAGCCTCAGGAGTTTAACATGACAGGGACTAAAGCTAAAGGATATGCTTTGCTTGTAGCCTGAATGCTGAGGTTAGTAACATGGCCACAGAAAGTAGCAAGGTGGGTCATTTGCTACGGTGCACTGTGTGGCAGAGGGCAGTTGCTCCAGAAAACTCTTGCTGTGGTCCTTTAGCTACTTGGCTTCTTCAGTCCTTCTGCCCAGGGAAGGCAGCTTGCTGGGGAGCTGGTCCAGGTGTTGGACCAGGACTTGCTCAGTATGTCTTTTAACATAGAAATGAGTGACCAGGTGACTGAATTAACTTAAAAGGATATTCTCATTCTTCCTGCTTTGGCTGTTGCTGCGTGATGGCTACACAACCATACCACTTCCCATATTGGAATTTTTTTGAAACCCTATGGTCTCTGTCCCATCGTAGTAATAAACCCCATGTCTGTATAGTCAACCTGATGTGCTCAGCTCCAGGGCACAGCACCCATGCTGCTGAAGAAGTCGCCTGCTGCATGGAGCTAACCTCGATCCCCACCTGGACCCAAATGGAGCCTGCTAGGGGAGGAAGCAGGCCTGGAACAGAGATGCACAAAGGTACTGCCTTGTGACAACTTCCTGGGGGTGCAGGAGAGTACTTTCATCTTCCTGGAGGTAGGGAGAAGGATTAAGCATTAAGCTGGACAAGACTAAGTGGCTGCATGCATGCACTAATCAAAGCTTGTAAGCAGAAAGCCATGGAGGCTGCCCAGGGAGATGGAGTCACTGTCCCTGTCGGTGTTCAAGAACCGTGGAGATGTGGCACTGAGAGCCACGGTTGGTGGGCATGGTGGGGTTGGACTGATGGCTGGACTAGATGATCTTAGTGGTCTTTTCCAACCTTAATGATTCTGTGGCTTTTTGTTTCTGGATCCTTTCTTTTTTGTTAGTATTTGTGTACAGAAATGCACTGAGCTGTGCATCCATCCATAGTGAAAGGGATTCTTCCCTTCCCCCACCCCCTGCCCTAGATTAAGTCCACAAACGTCTCTGTAAATACAGCCGGCCTCAGACTCACTTCCTGAGGGAGCCATTTCCTGACTCGTAGGGCGCTCGAGCAAGTGCTCATTCATACCATGAATCATAAAGGTAACCTCCGTTCAAAGCGCTGTGCCATGCTTTGGCTTCTTACAAAAAACGGGTTTTGTTGTTGAACACAGCCTGCTGACATCAGCTGTGCGCCTACTCTTGGAACTGTTCCTGTAGGGTTTTTTGATCTATCTTAAAAGAATAGTTTCCAACTGCCTGGACAAAAGGTGGCTGCTGAAGGCAGGGATGCTGTCCGGGAGCAGTATCTGCTGTCATGCATCAGACATGACACATTTTTAGAGTGGCGTTAGCCCCTGCAGGGCCTGTCCCTATGTTCTGAGGTGTGCTAGAGGAGGGCTAGTGCAGGAGCACCCTCTGCCAGCCACTGCCTTCCCCTGAGCCCTACAGAGCTGTGGGAGGAACCAAACCTGCATGTCTGTTGGTATCTGGCTGATGCACAGTAGTGCAGCCCTGGTGCCTGCTGCAGGTTGCAGTCCCCGGGCAAGGAGCATGCCACGCTTAGAGCACAGAATTGTCTGAGCAGGCTGTGGGCCAGGAGGCCCGCAACAGCACCTTGGTTTTCCTTGTGAGCCCCCGGCGTGGGCCCTGCCAAGGGCTCAGCTCAGCAGCCTGCCCTGAGGATGCCCAACTCTTCCCCTGGGGCTCCCTTGCAGGACAACCAGCAACATATCCAAGCAGGGCTCTTGGTTCTTGGTGGCAACTCATTCTGGCCCGTGGCCCCTCTCTGGCTGCCTTCCTAGTGCTGCTCTGGCCTCTGGCCCTTCCCAGAGTAACTGGGAGAGCTGTCGTGTCAGCATCCCCTGCTTTCCACGTTCCTCTGCTACAGGTCCTTCAGGCTCCTCATGTGCAGTTACTGCTGCGGCTTTTATCACTGATCGCATGACTATGTCTCCTTAAAGTGCAGGCAGTTATTCCCTTGAGAGCCAGAGAACAGTAAGTTCACTCTTTTATGTTCGTTTATTTGGAACGTGGAGCTTTTCAGCTGAGTTAATTTGTCACTGTAGCAGCCCTGTGGCCTCACTGACCTGTCATGGGGCTGGGCTCTGTGCCAGCTCCATACCTCCAGCTGCATGGCTGGGCTCCCCAGAGCCCCCGCTGCATTGCCCTGTGCCAAGGCAGCTGCCTGAGGCTGTCCCCTGCAGCACCAGCAGCCTGTCCTCTGCCAAGGACAGGAGGCAATGAAAGCTTGCAAAGAAACTGTGCTGGCTTCTTTTTGTGTGAGTGTGCGTCGCTACTGTCATTTAAGGTCTTTCCATACCAGTAGGGGTGGGTTCCTGACTCCATCTCTTCTCCTCCATTAGTCACAATATCACAGGATGGCTGACCGGGACCGCTGCCCAAGCAGGGACACTGAGAGCAGGGTGCTGGGGCCAAATTCAGGCGGCTTTTGGAGATCTCCAAGGAGGAGACTTCAGCTCTGTGGCAGGGGGGAGGTCATGCTCCTCCCAAAGCTGAAGCCTTGGGGGCATTTTCATGAGTGACTTTCAGCCAGGTGAGGGCTGTATGGCTTCTGCAGGGAGTGTGGCGCTGAAGCCTCACAGGGCTCCAAGTTCTGCAGCAGCCCTCATGCCTTGCTGTCACTGCTTCGTCCTCACGTGCCCCTGGAGCTTGCTGTGTGCTGGGGCATGGTTTGCTTGGAAGAGGCCTGCCCACTGGTGCATCTAACAGAGCTTTCCCCTTCCTTAGGGAGGAGTTCTTTACTGGAAGCATCAATTTTTCCAATGTACGTTGGTACTAAACGTGAGAATCAGATCAAGTTTGAACTGTGGAAAGGCAGTGCCCAAATGCATAACTTGTGCCAAGTTTTCCTTTGATTGTTCCAGCTAACATATTCTTTAAGCATTTTGAGATTCAAACGTTTTAACTTCAGGAAAGGGAAACTAATACGAGATGTTACAAACATTCCTAGAGGACAGCTGATGTGTATGTAGTAAGGTGGACAGAAGAGCAGCTCACCTCTCTTGAGATGGGGATTTACCTATAGGTTTAATCATCAAATCTATTGTCCTAAGGAAGAATTAAGAACAGAAACAAGCAAACAAAAAAAAAACCAACAGACTAGAAAAATGGTGCTTATAGCAAAGAAGAAACTAACTGGGCCTCTCCAGTTAGTTATGCTGCCCTAATTGTTTAACAAGCTTGAGCCATTGGTTAGTTTCCTGAAAGCGGAACTCAACACCCTGAAGTAATTTATTGTATGATAATTCCAACCTGGTGCTTGTTTTGGATTTATAAGCGTTGTGGAAAGCTTTGCTGAAAAGAGCACCAGATGTTTCTTATGGTGCACACTTGAAGGTCACAGCTGCATCTCATAACTTCATAGCAGATGCAGCAAAGGCAAGGATTTCCTGCTGAGTGCCGGGCTGCCAGGACGTTGTTTACCTCAAGATGAGCCAGTTTGGCGATGGGTCGTGATGGGGCAGGAAAGAGCAGATAAACCTCATGCAGTGGAGCCTCTGCCTGAAAAGAAACAGTTGAGTTTCAGATTCCTGACTGGTATTTTTATGGCTTGTTTGAAGGCACCTGGCACTGCAGAAATCGTTGGTGCTGACCCATCGTGCCTCACTGTGGAGCAGATGGAGGAAGGTGTTCCTGCAGCATGGGATTTTATGCTCTTGTCAGTGGTGCCCAGTGCCAGTACCAGAGGCAATAGGCACAAGCTGCAGCACGGGAGGCTCCCTCTGAGCACCAGGCAGCACTTCTGTGCTGTGCAGGTGATGGAGCACCAGCCAGGGCAACCTAGAGGCTGTGGGGTCTCCTCCTTGGAGATCTCCAAAAGCTGCCAGGCCGCGGGCCTGGGCATCCTGCTCTGGGTGTCCCTGCTTGGACAGGACCTGATGGACCCAGAGGACCCAACAGCCTCAGCCATCCTGTCATTCTGTGATTCAGCCCCTCTGAGCACAGCATGCATCCACAGGGAAGGGTGCACAACGTGCAGCACTCAGTTGCAGCGGGTTGTGGTACAGGCTCTGTGCCTCTGACTGCCTGCACTGTGCAGAGGGACGTGGCCGTGGTGTGTGGAGGTGAAGCTGCTCCTGCTGGGGTATGCAGCACAGATCATGAGGGTGTCCAACTGCAGGGTGAAAAGTGCTCTGGCTTTGCACAGCCCGAAGCAACAGTCGAGTCCAAATGGCAAGGAAAGCAGTGCTGGGGATGTGGTGGTTGCACAGCTTTCTCGCGCATGCAGGTCTTCCCCTGGGAATAGCTTCCTGCAGGTCTTCTGGTCAGATTTCAGACAATTTGATGATGGCAAGCTTGGCATGGAAATGCAGAATCATTTTACTGCTTCCCTGTGCTGAGAAGGTCATCACCTGATGCCTATAAATCCTGCATATTTGCTTATGGTAAGGCTTTCTTCTCTGGGACTCTCTAACCTTGGCCTCATTCACTTTCATTTGAACTGGCTGCACTGTGTAATGCAGTGGACTTAATTCCCTTGGCCTTGTTTACAGTCTGCCAGCTCTTGGAGATACGTAGTTACATAAGATGGGTGTGTTTCCCTGCAAGGCTGAGGAGTAGTGTGTGCTGACTGCCATTACCCCTGGAACCTTCAGCCAGTTTGGTCTAAAAGTGAATTAATACAGTCTTACTTCTTTGGTGCTAGTGCTTGTTTCTGTCTCTCTGTGAGGCCTGCCTGGTGCTGCTCAGACACAAATAATTCCTGCTTGCGAATCCATCAATGCGAGGCTGAAGAGATCGATGGAAGGTAACTAATCCAGGGGGATTACTGTTCTTGCAAATCTGTATTGGCCCGTGTGAGGAAGTTGGTTAGGGGGAAAAGTAGAATTCAGCTGTCCAAACAGCTGATTGGTGATTGCACCAAGATTGAGCCTGTAAACCAAAATTGAGAAGATTTTGTGTTTCTTCCATATGTTTGTTGTTGTTGTCCATATGTTTGTTGTTGTTGTTGCTGTGCCAGTCACTGGAACAGAGCTAATGGAAAGGTTCATGGAGATCACAAAGACCCAGGGTGGACTTTGGCCATCATAAGCAAAGCTAGAGGAAGGCAGTTGAAAGGTGCCTTTGCAGTGGTAGTGGGATGCCAAGTGACAGCAACCAGCCTTGAAAATCCTCCCCCTGCACTTTAACCCATGTGTTTTGAAGACACCTCAGCACCTTGGGAAAGCTGCTGGCGGGCAGGTAGTCACCTGCTTCTGCCCGCAACGGGTTGGGGACATCTTGCTCCTCTGCTCTGCACTGGCGAGGCCTCACCTGCAGTACTGTGTCCAGTTATGGGATCCTCAGTACAGGAGAGGCATGGACCTGTTGGAGTGTGTCCAGAGGAGGGCCACAAAAATGATCCAAGAGTTGGAACATCTATCCTAAAAGAACAGGCTGAGAGAGCTGGAACTGTTAAGCCTGGAGAAGAGAAGTCTGTGAGATGACCTGATAGCGGCCTTTCTGTATCTAAAGGGGGGTGGTAAGAATGAAGCAGTCATAAGCAGGGTCTGTTGTGACAAGACAAGGAGAAATGGTTTCAAACTAAAAGAGGGGAGATTTAAATTGGATACAAGGAAGAAGTGTTTTACAGTAAGAGTGGTGAGGCACTGGCACAGGTTGCCCACAGAGGTGGTGGGTGCCCTGTCCCTGGAGACACTTGGTGAGGCTGGACAGGGCTCTGAGCACCCTGATGGAGCTGTCGATGTCCTTGTTCATTGCAGGGCAGTTGGACTAGATTGCCTTTAAGGGTCCCTTCTATGATTCTATGACCACCGCCTTGTGCCAGGGAACAAGCAGCAGACCTTGCCTCGCTGCTGCCAGATCTTCTGGCTCTGCATGGGAGAAGGAAGAGAGCCTTGGGAAATGGAGATGTGGTTTCCTTCAGAACAAACACAGCCAGCTCACAGCTGCTTGGTGAATGGTGTAAATGTGCAGACATCCAAGTGCAAATAAACAATCTGTGTAACTTAGAGGCAGTTCTGCAGCCAGTATTTGTTTTACATTCTCACGAGTTAACCACCCCCTGGGGCTTTTTTATCTTAAATCCTTAAAATGAAACTGAGACTGGTGTGAAGATGAATGTGCCAAAAATAGGGTGGGGAGATAACAGAGGTGTACCTGTGCTCAGTTCAGCTATCAGATGTGTCTGTTGTTTCTGCTTGCAAAGAGCTTGGATTAGCTGGGCCTTGGGGGCAGGGAGGGCACAGGGAGGGAGCTGTGCCTGGGTGGCAGAGTTGCAGCCTGCTCTGAGATTGCAGAGATTAGACACCAGCTGCCAACACGCTAGCTGTGCTTTGTTTTGTTTTGTTTCAGAGTACCTGACGCTTTTATTGAAATTATATCCTCTTCTCTGAAATAGAGTTCCCAAAGTCTGTTGGAGAAGCGAAGTGATGGCACAAGGTTTCTGCACCACTGGGGAGGCTGCATATTGACCCATGGGCCAGGGGCTGCAGTGGGATAGGGCATGGGGGCACAGGATAGCACCAGGCAAGGGGCAACTTGTTCCATTCAGCTGAAGTCAAGTACATGGTGTTACAACATTTCGGGCTCCTTCAGCCACTTTGTAAGGTTTCCTCCTTTAGGGCATCTGAGTCTTGTGCATTTCCTTCCTGTCTCATCAACTGAGGGAGGCGAGAACCAGTATTATGCTAGCATTCAGCCCATTTGCATTATGTTTTGCAATGGCTTTCTGCACTCGGCTGCACACGTCCCGGTGTTTTCCCAGCACAGCACGGGTCAGCTGGCCATGTACCAGCCTGCAATGTCCAGGGCAGTGCGTGGGGTCACGCAGGCACTCCTGGCTGCTCTGGGAGAGGTCCACAGCCACTCCTGGGAGAAAAAAGAGGAGAGGGGGCAAGGCTGTTTTTCCTTCACGTTTTATGTTTTAAGTGAAATGGACGAAAAAATCCTCCCTCTAGGCTGTCACTATGGCTACAGTTGTGAGGGAGCCTGTGAGCGGGAAAACATCCAGAGGGAGGGATGGGGAGCTGTCCCTGTGTCCTTCCCCTCAACCCGAGACCGCCTTTCCATCCCCACCCAATGAGAAGGTTTTAGTTGCAAAAGTTTCTCTGGCTTGCTCTGCACAAAGAGCCTTTCCCCAAGGCAAGAGACTTGCCCAAGGAGGGCAAGGGTTACACCTCCCTGCAGGCATTACCATCTCTGTCAGTAAACCCCTTTTCTAACTTCTCCAGAGGCAGGAAAACCATACCAAGCAAGTAAGATAAGGCAGGGGGCCGAGATACCTTCAGCCCACACACAAGTACAGGGCTGGTTTTGTGCTTCCTGCACTGAAAGTAACGTCAAACAAACAGACCTTAGCACTGCTCTTTTCTTGAGCTATGCCATCACTCTGTTAGTGGCTGGTTTTAGAGCCCCTACCACAAGCCACATCAGAAAGGTTGCCTTTACCTCTGTGTGTGAAGGTTTAGCACAACTGCAGCTGGTTGTCTTCTCCATTACCACCGTCTGCCTTGGTTTTTTGTGATGCCTTCGGAGTCTGCTTCAGTGGAATTCATTTAGAAAGAAAATAATGCCAGACTGCACTGGCAGAAGAAGATGAGCAAGATATGAGAAACACTTTCAAATTGCTTGAAAATGTGTCTAGGGTGTTTACTTTCCTAATTACAGTGCCTAATTAGTAAGCTTGTTGCATTCAGTCATGCTGCTTTGATAGCTTGATTGTGCTTACAGGAGTGGGGCTTGACACTGAAGCAGTTCTGTCCTAGATATCTAATGAGCTGTTAATTTGAAAATAAAAACATTCTTAAACTACTCTACTAGGAATCACCCTCTGGACTGACACATGTCCAGTTCTCAAATTTAGGTTAGGGTTAGCAGTGGCTGGTGCTTTTACTGCCTGCTGCCCTAGAATGAGGAGACATCTTCCAGAGAACACAGTTGTTTATACAGTAACCAAAATCAATGTAAAACTTCATTTCCATTAACCCATTGCACTTCTTTACAAGGCAGATTAAGTCCTTAGAAGTGAAAGCAGCACTGGTCAAAAGAGGCTTTTCATTGTGGGTATCTTATGGAGCAAGAGGATAGAAATATAAAAATCACGTGCATCCACTCTCACTGGCTTTCTGGGAGAAAGGCAGACACTGTATTGCAAAGCAAAGTTGATAAGTTTATTTTCAAACTTAAAAGATTAAGGAGTTGATGAGCAATACAGCTTTATGCACTCCCTACAAAGTACATTGAAGCACACCAAACACTCATTAGGATGTTCCCCACAGTGGAAGACATGGAGATGTCAAGCCATTGGAGAACCTCAGCCCTAGGTCCTGCAGGCAAAACATGAGCATCTTCTCTCACAGAATCGTAGGGGTTAGAAGGGACCTCCAGAGATCATCGAGTCCAACCCCCCTGCCAAAGCAGGTTCCCTACACCAGGTTGCACAGGTGGGCGTCCAGGCGGGTCTTGAATATCTCCAGAGAAGGAGACTCCACAACCTCCCTGGGCAGCCTGTTCCAGTGCTCCGTCACCCTCACTGTAAAGAAGCTCTTGCGCACATTGGTGCAGAACTTCCTATGCTCCAGTTTCTGGCCGTTTCCCCTTGTCCTGTCTCCACACACTGCTGAAAAGAGTCTGGCCTCACCACTTTGCCCCCCACACCTTAGATATTTATAGACCTGCATCAGGTCCCCTCTCAGTCTTCTTTTCTCAAGGCTAAACAGACCCAGTCCACTTAGCCTTTCTTCACAGGGGAGATGCTCCAGGCCCTTCACCATCTTTGTGGCCCTCCGCTGGACTCTTTCCAAGAGATCCCTGTCTTTTTTGTACTGGGGAGCCCAGAACTGGACACAGTACTCCAGATGAGGCCTAACCAGGGCAGAGTAGAGGGGGAGGATCACCTCCCTCGACCTGCTGCCATGTTCTTTTTCATGCAGCCCAGAATGCCATTGGCCTTTTTGGCCACAAGGGCACACTGCTGGCTCATGGCCAACCTGTAATCCACCAGGACACCCAGGTCTCTCTCCAACAGGTCACCCCCCCAACTTGTACTGGTGCATGCAATTATTCCTCCCTAGGTGCAAGACTCTACACTTGCTTTTGTTAAACCTCATCTGGTTTCTTACCGCCCAGCTCTCCAGCCTGTCCAGGTCTCGCTGAATGACAGCACAGCCTTCAGGGGCATCAGCCAATCCTCCCAAATTCATATCATCAGCAAACCTGCTGAGGGTGGCCACTATCCCCTCATGAAGGTCATTGATGAATGATCACTCTCTCTTTTGGGGACAGTGGTAAGCAGCACTTCACTTATGTTTGTTTGGGTGATACAAGTGCTGTTATGCAAATGAAGGCTACACATGAGAATTAAACTACTGAGACTACTGCCACAGAGTGAAAACCATTTATTTTTATAAAAGGAAATAAAACAAACCCTACCAGTGTGTACATTGTACACATTTGAATGACACTTACAAGAATGAAGTTTCCATATACAAAGATTACAAGCCCACACTGGTAAAGGATGGATACAAGCACATATTCAACTTGAGATGCCTCCACTCGAGCTCACATACCAATTACTCTATGACCACAGTTGCATAGTATTAGCATCCACACTATTTTATTCCACTACAAACACAGAAAGCAAGAAGGAGTTTGAATCAGAGAGCATGTATATTCATTTGAAGAGTTTAGTTGCTGGAATCTTCTCTCACTACTCTTCTGTTGCCATCTTCAAGAGATACTCTTTGTCGATTTTGAAGAGCCTCCAGCCCTCTTCAGTGGACAGATCAGAGGCACCCCTTCTCTTGTAGAACCTGATGGAGGGCTCATTCCACTCTGCAACTAGGAAGTGCATACTGCTGCAGCGGCACTTGACAGCAACCTGTGGGAGTGCAACAACATCTCAAGTAGCAGCCACAGGTCAGCAGGTCTTACTGGTCTTATGCTAAAGCAGCAGCCAGCTGCATATCACTACAAGTTCATGAAGTTCGTTTTATCTCCCAGTTCAGCACTTGTCACTGTTTAACTACCTCTAGACAGTGTTTAAGGCTGTCTGGGTGCTCTATCATCTCTTTTAGTAATTCAGATATGCTAATCTTGTGTAGTGCTCAAGGAGAAACTTGACTGCAGCTAACAGAAAAGCAAGATCAGCAAGACTACTGCTCTGTCATGCATCCTCAGTGCTGTTTGTTTAAACTTTTCACTCAGGCATACCTGACTCAAATTCTTCAGAATTTCTGATCCAATGCCAAGTCCTAAGGAAGAAAAGCAACAAAAAATATAGTTAAGAAAAAACACTAAGAAAGTTTGAATTTTAAAGAAGCCCTATAGGGAGCGACTCATCTAATTCCATAGTACTTACCTCTGTACTCAGCCATCACATAGAAATCTTCAAGATACAACAGCTTTCCAATCCATGGATCGTAAGTGAAGTAATACATAGCAAAGCCCACGATGCTGTGCCCTGAAACAAAGCATGCAGCTTTAGCTGGTCTGAAACTACTAATGTGCATTAAGTCTTACATGCACATTTAAATATACAGATTGTGACATGCAGCCATTTGCTATAAGGTTAGAATAAGAATTAAGCACAACTGAAAACATAAGTATAAACTTGCATCAACCTAACAGAAGACTGCCGTCTTCACACCCTGAAATGCTCAAGAGCGATGTTATAGTAAGCAGTGAACAAAGGCTTTTCTTCCTACAAATACATACCCTACTGATTTATCAGTGTTTCCTTTCTGGAACACAAGCATTACAAAGCAGTTCAAAACCTATGTAAAGGTAAAAAAAAATAACCGCCCCAACTCTGCCTTCTTGGCAACCCCAACAATCTACAAAACTCTACAGAAGGTTCGTATTCCAATGTATATCTCTCAGTAAGTACTGAGAGAGAAGGCATGCTCACAAACAACTGCTACAGCAGTATTTCTGATACCTCAACTTATATGTGCATACTGATAGTATTGCACCGTTTTGTCTTCAGCACCAGCAAGTCAAGCTAAATGAAGCTGCAGCTTCAAGTACAACTGCACTACTCAACAGGGAAGAGTAACCAACTCTTCCAGCAGTAGCATACTCAAATCTAAGCCTTGAAAATCGTAACATCTACCATAATATTCTGCACATACTCTAAAGGAAGCGTGCAAAAACTTCTGATCTACTGTGTCTTTGGTAAAGGTTTGGGAATAGCACTTGTCCCTGTAGACCTTACCTCATATTATGATCATCTACTTTATTGTGTAACGGATCTTTTAGTTACCTCCCCGCCCATCCATGTACACAGAAGGGCCATGTACATGGCGAAGCTAGAGACTGTAACCTGAAGATTGGGGACAAATTAAAGAGAACATGTGATTCAACAGGATTACATAAGGTTAAGTTAGGGTCAAACAAGAAAAGCCATTTAATTACTTGGCATTAAGTACATTGTTACACCTGATCATCCAACATCTCCAAGGTTAGCAACTACTTCAGAACAGCATCACTCTATGTTACTGCATTTAAGCTTAGCCTGTTCCTCCTACCCCAACTCCTCGCTGGAACCTCACGTAAGATATGTCACAATAAGCACAAGACATCTCTTGCGTAAAAACAAGCGGCGCAAGATCTCACCTTCAGACGACCACTGTTCTTTCGGCACTTCCGCAACGAGACAGTGGTAGAAAGGGTGCTCGCCAAAGCCGTCCTCAAGCAGCTCTACGAAAGCAAAACAAACGGACACCTCAGCCGCGGGCGCTGGCACCGGGCCGCAGCAGGGCGGGCGGCCACCGCCTGCCTACCTTTCTCGGTTAGCACCACTTGATCCTCCATGTCCTCGTACTTGGCTAGTTCCTGGAAGAGCACAACTAGTCAGCCGCCTCCCCCGGGCCGCTCACCCCCCCGCGGCCTTGCGCAACGCCCTGTTTGCGCTCAGCCGGGGCCTGCCCCGGGACCGGCCGCCTCCCCGCCCCCCCCCCCGGGAGCCGCACAAACGCCGCCCGCACCTTGATCAGTCGCAGCAGGTCGGAGCAGTCCTCGGGACGCGCGGCGCGGATACTGAACGAAGCCATTTTCGACGGCGTTTCCCCCTGCGGCCCCCTCGGCTGACGAGTCCCCGGTGTGTGAACAGGAGGAGCAGCTGCTTCTTCATTCGTGTCCCGGGCGCGGCGGCCACCTGCGGTCAGTCAGGCTGCGAGCATGTCCCGGCGGCGCTCAGCAGGCAGAAGACTACTCAACGACGGCAACGGCTCTAACTCCAACTGTATATGCGCCGGCTCCTCCGCCTTCATTTATAGACGACCGCGCTCCGCCTCTCCCCGCACGAGAGCCAGTGGGAGCGCCCTCAGCGCTCGCCCCCAGCCAATGGCAGCGCCCCTCCCCGGAATCTTGCCTCACCGTGCCAGCAACAGCTGCTGCGGATGTCTCGTGACTCCCCGCCCCCACGGCGCCCCCTGGCGGAGGCGGGCGGCGCAGCAGGACAGGCCCCGCCCTTCTCTCTCAGCGACGCGGGGGCTGTGTGCAGGGGGCTTTGGCGCTTGTTTTGTACCGCTGTATGAAATAAAAGCCTCTGTAGCTGCCTGAAGTGTTGGAACAGTGTATATAACCACCTCCTCCCCAGGGAGGTGATTGAGTCACCATCCCTGGATGTGTTTAAAAACCTTTTGGATGTGGTTCTCAGGGGCATGATTTAGCGGAGGGTTGTTAGAGTTAAGGTAGTATGGTTAGGGTGCTGTTGGACTTGATGATCTTTAAGGTCTTTTCCAACCTGACCAATTCTATGATTATATGATATCAAAGTCTGTGTGGAGGGTTATGGTCCCCTTCCTCCTCAGAATCACAGAATCACAGAATCACAAGGTTGGAAACGACCTGCAAGATCATCTAGTCCAACCGCCTTCCCATTCCTATTAGTACCACAAGCTACTAGACCATATCTCGTAGCTCCTCATCCAGGCGCCTCTTGAACACTGCCAGGGA
>JACDJE010000337.1:883304-936594 GCA_016647715.1 Pavo muticus
TTCTCTTCTCTTCTCTTCTCTTCTCTTCTCTTCTCTTCTCTTCTCTTCTCTTCTCTTCTCTTCTCTTCTCTTCTCTTCTCTTCTCACATTTAGCTTTACCTGGTTTAACTGGTTTCAAGAGTGATTTGGGGTATGTGAAGACATTAAGTCATGCAGAATAACAGTCCTTAAAACACAGATCCCTGAACACTTTCGCAACGCTCACACCCTGTTTTTCAGTGCACACAATGACTTAAGAAGTTCACTTCATTTAGACATAGAGACCAGTATGGAACATGATACTGCAAAAGAATTGCATGGAGAAGTGTACTCTGGTGGCCAGGTTTGGTCAAGAAAATCATCTGGCACATGCCTAGAGTGCTGGAAGACTCTAACATCTTAAATTCACCCTAAATCCAGTTTACCCTCTATTAGAACAAATACAGAGCTGTCCAAAGAACAGAAGCATATCCAAAACAGGAAGTGGCAGTCACAAAATCACATAATCACAGAACTGTAGGGGATGGAAGGGACCTCTGGAGGTCATTGAGTTCAACCCCCTGCTGAGGCAGGTTCCCTATAGCAGCTTGCGCAGGAAAGAGTCCAAATGGGTCTTGAATATCTCCAGAGAAGGAAGCTCCACAGGCTCTCTGAGCAGCCTGTTCCAGGGCTCTGTCACCCTCATAATGAAGAAGATCTTCCCTGTGTTAGTACAGAACTTTCTGAGTTCCAGTTTCTGCCCTCTGCCCCTTGTTCTATTGCTGCTCACCACCAAAAAGAGTTCCCCCATCAACTTGGCTCTCACACTTTAGATATTTATAAACTGTTATGAGATCCCCTCTCAGCCTTCTCCACTCTGAACAGTTCCAGGTCTTTCAGTCCTTTCAGTCAACGGCCAGTAGAAGAAAAGATTTGTTGAGGAGGAGGTATGGATCTGAAAATCCTGAAAATCTGGTAGGGACACAAACAGAATGAGCTACCAAAAACAAGTACAACCTAACTGCAATGGATTTCATGAATAGACGTCTTTTCAACTCCTAAACATAATCTCTCTGGGATCAGAAATGGGGAATACTGTCTCTGTCAAAAACAGTATGTGAATTTTCTCAACTATTTTTACTTCACAATGAGGAAGTCATGCTATCAGAAAACTTACTGTTGTGTAAGAGCAGAAAGTGCCTGGTTTCTTTCACTTTCAAGTCAGAAGAGTCATGTGATTTTAGAAGTTTCAGGAAAAAAAAAATCAACAACAAAAAAACAAGCAAACAAAAAAACCCACATTTTCCAGCCTGAACGTTTTTGAGTCTTGCTCTAAGTAGCTTAGAAATGTGCTGGCATTGTGTTACCCCAGTTCATTAGAGTTAGATTTCAAACTTGCAAGGCACCAGAATGAAATACTTAAAAGAACTCCTAGCCTCAAAAATAGTTTTGTGAACTCAATAGGAAATACAGAAAAAATCAACCCACCAACCCTCCTCCCCCCACCCCCATAAAAAACCCTACTCATGATTAAGATATTGAGATCTGAGAGCTTATGATGCAATTCTTTATTTATATGTTACCACTGGTATTTCTTTTTCAATGTAATAAGCAAGCATATTTAACAAAGAGGTTCTAAAAGAACTCAGTTTTGTGAGTAAATCTGACTGCTGACCTTTGTACCTTTGAAGCAGCTTCTAACACTTGCCTCAGGTCCATTTGCTGAAGAATGTTTCACATCATCTTAGAATCACAGAATGAGTCACCGAGTGGTTTGAGTTGGAAGCGACCCTAAAGATCATCTAGTTCCGATCCCCCGTGCTGTGGGCAGGAACACATTCCACTAGATCAGTTTCTCAATGCTACTGATGTCACTCTCAATGTAGCAGAAATCAATACTTAAATTCCTGATGATTTCCAGAGGGCTTGGTCAGCCTATTTATTTGCACTTTTGATGGGAATAAGTGTAAGTGTGCTGGTATTAATGGTACTAACTGGTATTAATACAAGCATATAGAGTGCCATGTATCTTACTGAGCCATGTTCTCCCCATGTCCTCCGTGGAGACAGAAGCCCAGTCTGGTCTCAGCCCACAGGAAACAGTCATGCTGGTTCCCCGGTATCCTTCAATGGTGATGTGATTGAACATTTTATTCAGAGTGTTGGGAACTTCAGCTGGACACTCACACTGATAACATGTTTTTAATTTGCATCTAATTGCCTGAATTTTCTCCTCTGTTGAAGGCTGGAGGGAAAGGCTCAAAGTGGGCATCAGCTTTCTTTCATTACTGTTCCACTAATCAAACTCTTTAATTTTTGATTTCTTCCATTGCTGGAAGTTTCCTCAAATTCCTATGTTAGTGCCTCTCTTATGCCTCATTTATAGTAAATAAAGGAGAGAAGGATAAGAAATGCTTAGCCACACTAAAATGCAGCGAGTTAATCTTTTTTTTTTTTTTTTTTAATTACAGTATTAATTGTTTACAAGTATTTCAGTCCAAATTATACTCTTTGTCAAATCTCCAGAGCAAAATACAGACAACGCATATTCAGATAATACTCGGTGTTGATCAGTTATTTTTCCTGACTAGTGTTAGGACAGCATTCAGGATTCTCTTAGCATTTCACTTGACTATTTTTTGTTGTTGCTGTTGCTAATACTCAGAATTGATATTTATGAGTTCACAGTTGCTTTCAGGTATTTTTTTTCAAGCAACTTAAAGTTTATCAGCACTAGGATGTGCATGGTAAAAAAACGTCCATTTATATCAGAGTTGTAAAGAAATACTGCAGTAGTACTGCTCAGAATTTGGGCAAATGCAGAATTAACAGGTTCACGCAATTAAACTACATGCAATATCCATATACTAGGAATACAAGGAGCATTACTCTGCATTATTGCTTTTGAAGACATATCACAGAATCATAGAATCACAGAACGGTTTGGGTTGGAGGGAGCTCAAAGCCAACCCAGCCTCAACCTCTGCTGTGGGCAGGGATGCCCCCCACCAGCTCAGGCTGCCCAGGGTCCCATTCAACCAGGCCTTGAGCGCCTACCACCCCGCTGCCTGGGGGCGGGAGCAGCCCAGCGGAAGGGCCGCGCACGAGCGCTGCCGCGCCGTCTAGCCGCGCGTCTATGGTGCTGGAGGACCGCGTGCCTGGAGCAGGCGTGGCGCCGCGGCGGGGCCCGTCCTGGCCGCGGTGGGGACGTCGGGAGCACCATGCTGACCGCGCGGTAAGGCTGCCCCGCGGAGCGGGCTGGGCTGGGTAGAGCATGGCAAGTCAAGTAAGGGGGGCCATACCTCCCCCCCCCGTTACCCTGCAGTCCGCCATCCGTGGCGACGGGCTGTGGCGGAGCGGAATGCGTCTCGCGGCCCCTAACGGAGGGGCTGGGCGCGGTCACCGTCTGCGATTGTAGTGCGGGAATGTGGGAGCGGGCAGCAGGCTCTGAAGTGAGAGGCAACAGGTCGGCTGCTGGTCGGGCTGTGGGTCGTGCTTAGCCCCGAAGCTGAGTCCTTATGGAGGGCCGTACCATCACCACCGCTCTGATCGCTGTGTATGGGAGTCTGCGGAGCTGCGCGGACTAATACCCTGGTGCCCAGGGACTTGCTTTTTGCTCCCCAGCCCTGGGGTAAGGCACTGACAGCACCCGTGTCTTGCCAGGAGGACTCTGTTCTATCCGGAGGGGTTTTATTCCTTTATCCCTGTGCTGTGTTGCCACTGTTCTGCTTGCTGTGCTGCCTGGTTGAACACTCAGTGAATTGTAGGGTGGGTTATGTTTTGTGAAAGGTCTCATGGTTGTCCCTTTCTGCTGAGCAGCTAAGGGATAATCCTGCTCTTTGGGCTTGTTCAGCGTTGCACCCATACCGAACTGTGAGCAGGTTATCTGAGTGGCACTGAGTTGGAGGCTGTGTGATAGCCACCTTCCACCTTTGTGCATTCCAGCCCTGTGCAGGCAAAGCATATGTTTAGGGTCATGGCTAATTTTCTAGGTGTGCACAGACCCTGTCTGTGTAAGGATGTCTGTCGTGTAAAAGCTGGTGTTCAGTCTGAGCTGGTTGTCCTAGCGCATCAGAGAATCATACAGTCATAGAATGGCTTGGGTTGGAAGAGACACTAAAGCCACCCATCCCAACCCCTGCTGTGGGCAGGGCTGCCCCCCACCAGCTCAGGATGCCAAGGGCCCCATCCAACCTGACCTGGAGCACCTCCAGGGAATGAGGCAACACAGCTTCTCTGGGCAGCTGTGCCAGCGCCTCACCACCCTCTCAGGGAAAAAATTCACCCTGACATCTAATTTAAATCTCTCTTTTATTTAAAAATAGTTCCTCCTTGTCCTATCACTATCTACCCACGTAAAAAAAAAGTGATTTCCCTCCTGATTCTGAACAGTCACAGTCAACATTCACCTCCAGTGAATCATTCATCCTTCCTGTTTGCAGACAGTAGAAGCTGGCTTGAATTGCTTTAGAACCAGATTGCATCTGGTTCTAAAAATCAGACTAGAAGCAAGGCACGGGGATTCTGAAGTAATCAGTGCCATTCCAAAGTAAATCTTATATTATTCTCACAGCCTTAAAACTAATCACACTGAATTCCTCCACATAGGTTGTACGCCATGCGGAAACTTCCTTCTCTTCTGGCTAGAACGCTGGTGTCTGGGACCAATGGCTCGCCATTGCTTCCAGACATGGCTGAAGGTAAAGTAATTGCCTGTACTTTGAAAGATTTATAAATGTTTCTCAGCAGCTTACTTTGTTTATATGGTTTGCGTACGTTGCGAATGGGCATGCCCTTGCCTCTTACGTTACAAATGTTTAGAAAGCGTCAGAAAATTACTGCATGTTTTTGGAGATACGTGGCAACAAACACGCTTAGGTCACTGACGTTACAGATGTCTGGATAGTCATTTAGTCTTGGAAGAGCAAGCAGTTCTATTTGGAGGAACGACTCTAGCTAGAAAGTCAATGCAATAAAGCAAGGTGCTAAGGAGCCTGAGTAGAATGGCCAAAAGACAGAGGAACTGAGTGGAAGCAACGAGTCGTACAGAACTTTTAAGTTGTCAGTACTGCTAATTTTATAAAGTTAGAGAAACCTATTAATCTGATTAGCATGATTGCCTTGTGAAAATACACTTCGTCAATAGAGCTTTGTGTGGAAAGATTGTTTTAACACTCTGCTACTAATAAACCACAGTGTTGCTGTTTCAGAAGCATTAAAAATGTTTCCTTGCATTCTTATCCCATGTACTGAGAAATAGGGAGGAGGAAGAGGACTGATACAAACTATTCCTTTGTGGGCTTTCTGCCTGTTTCTGATACTTTTTTTTCCCCTTTACTATCTAAATAGTAACCCCAGGTTATCCAGTTAAAGAGAAGATGAGGGTTTTTGGTTGTTAGATAGCTTTTCTTCAGCATTTGTTAGATACAGTAATTTGAGAGGCTAAAGGAGAGAAGCAAGGATACAGGACATTGCAGAATTGCAAATATTGCCCTGCTCTTTTATTTGGATGTTTTGTGATGATATCACCTAGGAAGCCTGTAAAAGTAGCAAAGCTACCCTGACCTTGCTTCCATATGGGGTCTAAGGAATAATAATATTCTTTGGACTATAATAACAGTAAATATTTCAGGTTCTGTTCTAAAACTATAGCATTTAAAGAAGTTACGCAAACTTCTGATGACAAGTTAACTAGTTTCCTCAAATTTGGTAGGCATGCTTTCACCGAGTGCCACTTACTTACTTACTAGCTTTTGACATGCTTCCTCCCAGCTTTGGGTCCCAGTTGTGAGCTTCCCCTCTTCTAACATGTTTCTCCTAAACACACACCACGCAGGTCTTTGGAAGTTTCCTCTGAGTTAACTCTCATCCTGCTTCCTTAAAATGCTTCAGGTATTTGTTCCAAAATATTTGCTGAAATAAGGGGTAGCAGCAAGTCTGAAAAACTGTTTGGAATTACACTGCAGGCAGATGTTACACAGAGCCAGTAGGCAGAGGAATTGGAAAGCTGGAAAGGAAGGATTAACTCAGCTGAAATCACAAAGGTATTGGCTATAAATCTTGGCCATGAGCAAGGACAAATTGCTTACAGTTGCTTACTAAAACTTCAGGGCTATCTAATTAAATTGAGTTTAAGCAGGTAAATAATTAAGTAAACCCCTTAATGGATGTAATTTCTGTTGTTTCTTTTAATTGTTAACCTAACCTGTGTTTTCCGCTCCACAGGACACTTACCCATTCATGTGAATAATGGTGTGTTGTGGTAACCTGTATCTATTTTCATATTTGCTAAAATGCTAAACTTCCTTAGCTACTGTTTTGCCTTACTTCAGCATTCTTGAAAAGTGAAAACCTCTTCTTCTCTATTGACTTGCTTAAACCCCCCTTTGCCTTCTTTAAGGCTGTTGGTCGTGACAAGTGAGTGGCTCTGGTCATCTCTGTGACCAGACTGTTGTACTAGAGCTGTGTTTGTTTCTGATAGCATGCTGGATAACACATTTTTAACTGCCTTGTGGGATACAAAATCTCTTACGTAGCAGCTCCTGCAGTACTTAGCTTCGTGTCAGCTGTTTGAGTGAAGAAGGCTGTCATTCAGACACAGTGGATATCTTCATCCTTCCCAAAAGGCCAGACCAAGCTCTGCACCAGATCTGGTGGTAAAATGCTTCCTGGTAATGTGCCTCAACCTGAGGAGGCACCTGCGTGAGGGAGCGTGGATGGCAGAGGTGGATGCAGTGAGCTTGTCCAGCACCCCTCAGTACTTTGTTACTGTACTGCACAGCTTAAACAAACTCAGGCCCTGCTGCTCTGGCTTTAATGATCCACTGACCACAGATGAGGAATTAGTGTGAAATACGCGATGTGATAATGAGGGATACAATCCATTTGTTGTAACTGTTGCGTGTGTCTGAGATATTTGCCAATCAGATAAAAAGTGCATGAATTTTAATGCTTAATTACTTAATTCTTTGTTCTAAAATAATTGACATCTAGAAAAGCAATGTAGTTTTCCCAGGGAAAAAAGAGAGGAACTACATACTTATGAGCCTGTAAAATGGACTAGATTTAGATTGGCAACATCTTAGAAACACTTCCACAGTATATCCCCTTATTGTTAAAACAAAGATTATGTGCTTTCAACTTGGCAAATGTATGCCTACAATTGAAATCAGAAGTATTTAATGAGACTAACAGTGTATATACATGTTTGCAGGTTTGGATCCACGATATTTCAGAGCTTTTTACCTCTCTAAAGCTGACGAGGAAGATGAACCTAGTTTAAACCAAGACAGAGAAAGTGCTGTTTATTCCCTTCCCATCCCTGCACAGTCCACACGCTATTGGAAATTGGAGGTTTTGTGTTCTAGAAGCTAAAACAGTGTTTCTGCTAACGTTGTGTTAATCAGTGCATGCTGTGGCAGCTTCACAGGTGGGGTGTGAGTAACAGGAAAGTAGTACTTATTATGTAAGCAAGCCTGCTGCTGCTTTAGAAAAAGAAGTCAGAACCTTCTGCCTCTTCAAAAAAAGTAAAAATAAATAAAAATCAACTCTTAGATTTCCAATCATTTTTTTTAATTGGCAGTTTGTTGTTGGAATTAGTAGTTGAACTCATTTCCAAACAAGTTTAGCTCAGTTTCCCAAATAAACGAGGCCTAAGTAACCTGTTTCTTTTTTTCTGTCTTCTTGTCCCCTTCTTCTTCCAGAACTCTTTGTTGCTTGGTGCCAGCAAAAATAGATGAGCACAAATCTCGAACCGTGTGTCCAGAAGGTTTGTGGAAATTGCCTTTTGAATCAGGGATCATGAGGGTGCTAGAGCTAGTGTTGCAGGTGACCTGATGGCAGTTGGCAAGGATGTGGGCTCTGTATGTATGGCAGCTGGCTGTCAGCCTGCAGTAGCTCTGGGCTGACCACAGCTCGTGCTGGTGTGTGACTGGAGGGTGAGCAAAACAGAGCTAGGGGTGTCCAGAGGGAAGCTGAGGGTGCTGCAGGTAAGGAATGAATGGAAGGCTCTGTGATTTAAATTTGTAGGGAATCGGGCTTAGCTCCAGAGTTCACTGGACAGCTAGCTGATCTGTGTGAGTACTCACTGAAGTGTAGGGATTGGAAGGAACCTCTGGAGATCATCCAGTCCAACCTTCAGGCATTCAGTTTGTAGTGTGCAAGGTCTGATGGTGTCTCATAAAAATAATGAGCTCATGAGTCATTAGCAGCCTGCTTTCTGTTTCCTTGGGAATGGTTTTGTTTCTTTTTTTGAAAGCCCCTCCCTGATGTGTCAGCAACTATTTTGTCACAGTATTTAAACCCTCTTCTGTAAAAATCTTGGTAAATAACCAAGGAATCCATGCTATCCAATTCTTAAATTTCTTTTTTTTTTCCTGAATTTGGGAATTTTTGCTGCTTGTTTTCAGATGTTTCCAAGTACATTCACCTGCCTAACAGTGATGGAGTATTGTCATAGATGTGATGAGACCTTAGCGCACTTAATAGTCCTATCCAATGAAAGAGTAGAATAACTGTTTAAGTGGGTTATTCTTGAAATTTAGGAAAGCCATGGGGAGAGCTAATATTAACACAGATAGTGTAGACAATGTGGTAAGCAACTTTACAGAGCTCTCTTCAGTGCTGTTGTTCTTTAAGGCTGCTAGAAATTTAGGCTATAGCATCCTCCTGGCAACAGCCAGTGTGCTGGCATTGCCTGCCCTTCATGGGTAGATCTAGCTAAAAATAATCTTTTTTCACTCACTGTCTCCCAACTGCACTATTCTTTTTATGGTCCTTCTGTGACTTTCTGATCTGTGTTATCTTCGTTTTCTGTTTGTGTTTAGGCTAAAATATTTTCACATCGGAATTCTATGATCTGGTCTTGATCTGCTCTTTCTTCCATTCAGCTGTTAATTAGCACTGCAGGCATTCGATTGCATTAACAGGCACTCAAAATGCATTCTTTGTTGGCTGTACAAAATAAGCTACAGAATCATGTTACTCAACCCATTATTGTGATACACCTACTAACAGCATCGGTGGATTTGGCCAAACTTTCTTTTTTTCAGGCTACTATTTGCATGAATTTGCTTAATTTTCTTATTCTGGGATGAGGATTGTGCTTTTTAGCACCAAGCAACCTCACATTCATTACGTGCAGAACCCAGCTTGGTTTGCTTTGATTTTTTTTGTTTGCTTTGTTTCAGTGCGAAGCAGGCTGAGGGATATAGTGGGAGCATCTACCAACTGGAGGTACAGTGTATATTAAACATATTTTACTTTATTTCTTAAACCCTGAGAGAGCTCAAAGTTGTGGTATTAGAAATCAACAGTAATAGCTAGGAGATGGGAAGAAAACAAGATTGAAACTAAAAAATAACACAAACAAAGATTTAAATTGTTACTTTGTGAATCACAAACTTCTGGGATTTCTCTGGCAGATCTTCTGCATCAAGGGAACAAAATACATGAGCATGATGCTTAGAAGATTCTCCTGTTAACTTGGAATCTGATGGAAGTTTAAAAGTTTTAGAGCTATAGTAGAAATGTTCTGTTGCCATTTTCTCTTATCTGTTGGTGGATTATTCGCATGGTGGATTTAACCTGCGCTGGATTCATAGGCAGCTGGGTTGGTTCTGCTTGAAGCAGGCTGTGCCGTGAATGGCCTGGCAGCATCCATGCAGCCATAAGAGTGTCACCTTGGGGCCTGTGCTCTCCATTTGGGAGTATCTCAGGCATTTCCTCTCTCTGTTGTAACTTAACTGTAGATTAATTTACATTTAATTTGCGTCATCTTAAGTTTTGCCTTTATCCAGGTTACCTACCTCCCCCTCTACTGTCTTGGATAAGCCAGAGTTTACTACAATCTTAAGAGTTCCACATAAATCAGCGTAGCAATCAGGGGAAATTTTGTTGCAGACTGGTTGGTTCCATATTTACTTTCTTGATCATTTATTTTCTTATGACTATATTTGCTGAGCTCATTTCACACTTAGTGCACTGATAAGGAAATGTGGAGAGACTTGCCTCAGTGGAGTATCTGATATATCCTGGCACTCTAACTAGGTTTATCTGAACAGTATTACAGGCACACTGAAGAAAATACCTGAATCTGGGAGGCTGGTTTTTATTTGGTAGGACTGAAATTTGTGGTAGGTCACCTGATAATGGGCTGAGAAGTTGGTAGAAGTCCTTCCCTCAGCACAGAATGGCTAAGGAGGAAATGTGCTATATGAAGTACTGTCTGAGGGTCAAAGCCTTACAAGGCTCTGGTCAAGTCTAATTTTCCATCATTTCTTTTCCCCCCACTGATACCCAGTCTGAAAGGAGAGCTGGGTGAAGCCAGAGTCACCACAGCAGTGTTTTTCTTAGATAGGTACAGTCCTTGTGCTGTATAAAATACGACATAAGTGGTTTGCAGGGAGTTGTATGCTTCAACTATCGTGCAGAAGTAAGGTCATGGAGCCCATAGTTGGGAGTGCTGGAGAATGACAAGCTTACTATGTGGGAAGGTTTGGAGGACGTGGATCATGTAGATTTTGAGATTCCACCTCTATGATGGGCCATCAGAAGGTTGGCACATGTGGAGACTGAACAGCCAGTGTCTTCACTGAGTTAGACCATGAAATGACCAAAGAGGATCAACCCAAGGGAACAAGGGAACAACTTGATAGGGTCATGAAATGGGAATGTCAGCGGCATTTTGTATTAAGAAACATCTTGCTTATTTACTGATTCTGTTTTGGTACCTGTGTAACTAAAACAGTGTATTTGTTCAAAGTTAATATGGCACAGTAATTCTTACTATGAGTATGACATGTTTCTACATGAAGCTATTGGATCTAGATTATGGAGGATTTAGCCACTATTAAAGTCAGTAGGAATAACTAATCCATAGAATTTTATGTAAGAAGGCCTGTAAAATTGTTCTGAAGTACAGGCTAATGCCAGATTAAAGGGATGACTACATCAACTGTAATGAGGTCTAATGTAAAATTGTAGCCATTTCAGAAACAAATCATGTCGTTTTTGCAGGATGTTTCAGGCAGTTATTAGCTACTACTTACACTGAATATTATTGCTGTATGACTGATACTGCAGTATGTAGAAGTATTGTCAGTTGAAAAATATCATTGCCTTGAGCCCGATATTTCTGTATATTGAAGAGGACATTCTGAAGCTGAAGTCAAGAAGAGTTCTGCTGCTGACTTCAAAGGAGCCCAGAAGGCACTGGTGAAGACAGAATGTAGTTGAAATTTTGTTGTTTTTCATGTGCTTGTAGACCAATTTTTGATTGCTTCTGATTAGTTTCTCTTAATCCTTTCACTGAAAGGCCTTCAGTACAAATATTTTAAAAAAAAAGCAAACGTAAAGGTGCATCATCTTGGACACTGCACCTTTTCTTAGTCAACTGGTATATTCCATTTCTATGCAGTGGCGTAACTTAGAATCTTGATAGACAAGGCTACTTAAACCTTTCCTTCAGTAGTCTTGCTTTGTAAATCTATTTATGTGCCTTTCTCTTTCTTTTCAAGACACGCTTGTTTTGTCTTAGAATGTTCAGTTATTTTTTGTTTTCCTTTGGTTACATGAGATCTGTTAGCTAGGGTTTCCGCTGTCTAGTGTACTGTTGTCATACTCCAGAGAGTGTTTCTTTCCTTGCCAGGGATCATGTGCAAGCAATGCAAGAAAGAAAAGCTCTTCATACTTTACTGGCAAAACGGCAGGAAGATCTCCCCCCTAGAAGAATGAAAGATAGCTACTTGGAAGTTCTTCTGCCTCTAGGAAGTCAACCTGAAATACGAGAGAAGTATCTGAACGTACACAACAGTGTAAGGTAACAAAGCAAGTATATTACACCTACAGTAAAGTGTTAACTTTGATGTATTATGGATTCATTTATTTAATCGTCAAAAAATGTATCTTACAGGTTTGGAAGAATACTTGAAGATCTTGACAGTTTAGGAGGTGTGTATGTATATAAGCCTGTGAAAAGAATATGGTAATAATGCAAAGAGAGTGTTTTTGAGTACTGCTTGTTATAATGCGATAAGACCACAGAGAGAGGATCACATCAATATGACGTCCTTCTCTAGGGAGAAGAAAAAAAGATACTGATGCTGAAAGAGAAGGAAATCCCAGAACTGTAGGGTTTAGAATAGAATAGGACAGAACAGAATGGCCTGGGTTGAAAAGAACCACAATGCTCATCTAGTTTCAACCCCCCTGCTATGTGCAGGGTAGCCAACCACTAGACCAGGCTGCCCAGAGCCACATCCAGCCTGGCCTTGAATGCCTCCAGGGATGGGGCATCCACAACCTCCTTGGGCAGCCTGTTCCAGTGCGTCACCACCCTCTGAGTGAAAAACTTCCTAGTAATATCTAACCTAAACCTCTCCTGTCTCAGTTTAAAACCATTCCCCCTTGTCCTGTCTCTATCCACCCTCGTAAACAGCTGTTCCCCTAAAGGTTTGGAAAGGTTTGGAAGGGACCTCTGGAGATCACCCAGCCCAACCTCCTGCTAAAGCAGGTTCCCTAAGCACAGGAAAGCATAGGGGCATTGGACCTTCTGCAGAGAAGGAGACCCCAACACCTCTTTGGGCAGCTTATTCTGATCAACTTACAAGATTTTGTTTTTGGCAGTGGGATTCTGATAAATCCCATTCAGGCTCTTATTAATTGTATTGATGCCATGACTGATAGGTATAACAGTTCTTAGAATTAGGGAATTTTAGGGAAAGAAAACCTTGCATTTCCTGGAAGGACAGAGATCTTTTATTTTATTAAGTACAAACATAATTTTGAAAGCTGTACTGAGTGAAAATCTCTTGAATACTAAGAAAAATATATTTGCAACATTGTTACTCTGAGTCTGTTTACTTGCATATGCTCTTCTGAGCAAAGCTAATTGAGTTAAGTAGTCATTTGGCTAGCAGCTATTACAGTGTGATAAATACCTCCAACTACGCCTCCATGCCTGTGAGGCACAGTTTATCTAATCTGCACCTCTTTAAAAGAATCAGTATTTGAAAACAAGTCCTCAGATAGTATGTATCCCTGAACAACCTGCATGAAATCCAAGTAGGCAGTGGGAAGGTTATGAAGGATCTGAGGCAGACAGCTGCGGGGATAAGGGAACAGATGAGGTGGGAATGGAAGAAATGGAGTGACAGGTTGATTTAACTTTCTCTTTATAGTAAGTAAATATGCATCCAACTGACACAGCTGCTAAATTACTGCTTTTTTTTTGATAGTGATCCCCTGAATTATGTACATGGAAAATGTGGACGTTGTGCATTCCTGTAGTATGATACTTCAGTCTGTGTTTTGTAGGTGCCTCTTATGCTTCACACAGATGGTTTTGATCTGTTTTGCTAAAGTTCTTGTTAAAAAAACAAAACAAAACAAACAAACAAAAAAAAACCAGGAAAACTAAGAGCTGACTCCATTTTGGTCTCTTCACAGTTCTTATTTGCTACACTCACACCAAGCAGGAAATGCAGCCGAGATCTCCCTTATCCATAGTTACAGCCCTGGTAGATAAAATCAGTAAGTGGCAATTTGATCGGTAGTAATGTTTTCATCTGTTTATCTTGCTCGCTCAGCAGCTACTGTGTTGCCTTGGTTGTTACTGAGGATACCTTCTTCCCTCTCCTGTTGAGTTCACTTTATACTGGTTAGGCTTTGGATTCTGGAATGCTCAGGGTTTTCTTGAAGGGAGGAACAGAAGAGGGTTCTGTGGATGCTTTTCAGAATTTCATATTTCCCTTCCTTTAAAAACACAACTTTAACGTCTCCTGCGCTTCTGTGTTTGGTTTCGTATTAGCATGTGCATTTCTTAGCTTGGTTATTAAACAGTGTTTGTTCTGGTGGAGCTGGGCCTTGCTCCTGTCACGTTCTGCTGAGCCCCCCTGTGGATCAGCCATCCGTCTGACAGATGCATGCCTTTTTCCTCTTTTGGCTTTAGTAAAAACAGGTAAAGCAGAAACCGCAGTGTCGTCCTTTGCAGCTCCTATCTTTTCTTACTTTTCTTCATGCGTGTTGCTGCTTACACAGAAACACACAACCTAGAAAAAACAGTCTTTCTAATATTAGATGTGAGTTGTCTCCAGCAATCTCCAATGTTTGTCTTGTAGATTTGTGCAAAAAAGTCATATATCCGGACTGTGACATCAAATTTACAGGCAATGTTTCTTGGGTTGGGAAGACCTCAATGGAAGTGAAGATGCATATGTTGCAGGTTAGTTCCTGTGCCTTCTCTCTCTGCTATGACAGTCACAAGTTGCTGCAGTGTGAGCTCTGGGTGATTACATTAGCTGTCTAAATTACGTTTTCTGAAATAACCAAGATGATTTCCGTTGGTCTAGGTGTGGCAAGGTACTCTGTTGCTGATCTTTCTTCAGTACATTAATTTTTCCTAAGCAGCATTTTGTAATTAACTTTGAGAACGGTATACTCATAGAGACAAAATGGGTGGCTCTAATGTAGAAGATAATGTTACACACTGCATCCCGATGCTGAGAGCAGTGGCAGTTTGGTATTGATAACAAATTGTTGTTTTGGCATTTCTCAGAATAAAGGGTAAGTCATTTTACAATGCCTATGTTGATTTTATTCCATTTTATTTGATATTTTTACCTAGATGCAAATAGTAGATAATTAGCATTCCTCTGCTTAATGTTTTTGTCGCAGAATTCCTGAAGCTGGAGTTCTGTGTTCTTTTCTGTTTAGCTTTTTGTGAGAGGTTTTAGATGACAAACTGAAAGTTAAGTGCGATTGCATAGGTGATGTCAGCTGAATAGATTGCTAAAAACCTTCTGTAATTTGAGAGTTTAAGATAATTATAATTGTTTCCTGTCTCCCTCAGCTACATGACGGTGATTACAGCCCTGTGTTAGATGCAACCTTTGTCATGGTGGCCAGGGATCCAGAAAACAAACGGTAATTTGTGGGAAAAGGAAACAGTCCTAACAGACTGCTATTGTGGTGAAAGTGTGAAACATGGCAGCTGTGTATGTGTGAAGCTGTGCAGAGTGGGCTATAAATGAATCGTACAGTTGATATATTCTGTTGGCAAATGCTACTTTGCTAGGGCAAGCTTCAGAGCATTGAATTCAGGAGTCAGATGGCACTAGGAATTGCTGTCAGCCATGTGGTCTGTCCCTTCTTTGTGTCAGATTTTCTTCTGTTTGAATGACTGTCCTCATGAAAACAGAAACCCACATGTGTTATACAGTAGTAGTTAGAATTAATTGCTTTTTTGCCTAAAATACTGAAAGATTGAGTCTCAGTGGTTCAGAATCACAGAGTGGCTGAGGCTGACAGGGCCCTCTGGGTCCAACTGACCCAACCTGTTCCCCAGCAGGGACACCCCAGCAGGGTGCCAGGCCCACATCCAGGCGGCTTTTGAGTATCTCTAGGGAGGAGACCCCACAGCCTCTGGGCAGCCTGTGCCAGTGCTCCGTCAGCTGCACACCACAGAAGTGCTGCCTGGTGTTCAGAGGGAACCTCCTCTGCCCCAGATTATGTCCGTTGCTTCTGGTCCTCGCACTAAGCACTCACTTTAGAAATGGGTTGAGGACAACTAAGGAGAAATCTGCGTGGGCTTATGTAGATAGCTTAAGTCTTTGTACAGACTTCAGTGACTGTTCTTCAAGCCAGCTGACTGCAAGCCCACTGTGTTCAGAAAGTATTCAGTGTGAGATAAAAGCCCTTCAGAGAGGTACAGAGTATGCTAGGTTGGGTATAGTGCCACAGAAGCATGGCTTTGGACCATAGCAAACTTGCATCTCAGCATCTTGGGGCTTTGACAAGAGAACTAATGGAGAGGGGTCCTGAGCTGGAGAGAGAGAGAGAATGAGCTGTGCAATAGAGCAGGAGCTGGTGTGTCCCAACAGTCCAAAGTTACAGCAAACCAGGGAAAAGAGCAGTTCCAAGTGAAAGGTCTCCTGCAGGCTTTTTGTTACCAAAAGATAAAGACTGAGGGTGGAGGTGAATTGCTTGGCAGATTTGCATGTTTCTGTGTGTATGTATGTGTATATATATGAGTGTTGGTGTGTGTAAGTACATACTATTCTGAGCATTTGTATAAATGTTTAAAATATAAAAAACAATCTGTAGAAATTACAGGGAAGAATGGGTCTTGAAAGTAAGCCTCTGCCTTGCCTTGTGAAAAGAAATAATTAAGCTTCATACAACTACCTTAGAGTACATTTATTTGTGCAGTTAAACAGACATAGGAATTGGGACTCAAGGCAGCCTCACCTCATCTTTTTTGATAAGCAGTGCACATGTAAACAGCTTTTGGCTGTTGATAAGGCTGTCATGGGAATGCATAGATTATAAGAAATTCTGCTAGCTACAGCACTGTGTTGTTTCTATTCCAAAAGGAATGTTACTGTTGAAGTACTGTGCACCAGTTTTAGACTGTGCTAGATCACCACTTCTTCAGAAAACTGTTGAGAAACTCAGCAAATACTTTAATGATCTTCCATGTAATCTGTGGGTACAGTTTTACCTCCTTAAGAATCATCGCTGTATGAGTTATTCTTTCTTAATTATGCTTGATTGTGGTTGGCTCACTTCACTGCCTTTTCAGGACTGAGGTGACTGTGATATTCTGTTGGCAGCTGCCATATCATGAAATAATAGAGTTTATTTCTGTGATATAATCTGAAGTACATCTTTTAATCTTATAGCACGTTTGTAAACACAAATGGAACACTTAAAATGTTTTTATGGGACAAACTCTTTTATAGTCTGTAACTTAACAAATAAGTCTCTGTCCACAGGCCAGCCTTTGTTAATCCACTTGTTCCTGAGAGCCCTGAGGAAGAAGAAATCTTCAAGCAAGGAGAATGTACGATGTATTTCCTTCTAGAATGCAAATCTGCCTCAAGTCCAATTTAGTAGCTGGAAGGAAGTAAACTGCAGAAGTTCTGCTTCTTACAAATGATCCTAATTTGTTTAAAACCATATTTTTTGTTATGTCTCACGTGTCAGTATTGCTGAGAGTTTCAAAGCCTGCTGTCTGGTTTTTGGAAACTCTTTAGCTGAACTGATGGGCAAGGATGCTCCTGGTGTACTCTGCAGCCCACGCTTCTATTTCCAGGCTGCTACCTCGATGTCAGCACTGAGAGGAACGTGGGCTTTGCGGTTGGTTGGTTGTCCCCGTGGTGGGTCTGCTGGAGCACATCGCAGCTCCTTTCCTGTCTGGGTGCCCATGTTCCTTTAGGAAAGAAACTCAGAAAATGGAGGGGAGAGCAGAAGTAGTGTAGTTGCATCTTTTTTTTTTTTTATCACAAATTGGCATTTGTGTACCATTGGCAAAACCTGAAGAAGGTTGTTTTTCTTCTGTAGCGTTCCTTGCTCAATATGTCTTTCTGTTCTTCAGGGGGAGGACTTAAATTCCCTGTAAGAGAAGTGGATATTATTAAAGAGGTCTTTATTTTTTCTTAGTTGCCGTCAGTTCTAAAAGCTGAATTTCTGTTTTGACTCTAGTAATGTGAACCTCTAGCTTTTCATTGAATGAAGGAAAAAAAAGGAAAGTCAATTGATTCCAGATTAAAATCTTCAGAGCCAAATCAAGTGGGTTTTTTTCCTTTGAATTCTAATATACCGATGTATTTTCTGCTTAGTGAACAAGTTGAAGAGGATTGATTTCAGCACTGCTTCCTTACTGAAAATGGCTCCCACTGCAGAAGAAAGAAATGTCATTCATGACATATTCCTTAATACACTGGACACAAAGTAAGCAAGGGGAGGGTGGAGGAGAAAGGAAGTCTTGATATAGAAAAGTAATGCATGTTTTGAGTGGGCTCTTTGTGGGTAGTCTGATATGAAGGCATACATTTTGCTTTCCCATTTCACCATGTAAACTCTGGGGCATTTTACTTGGAAATGCAGGCACAAACTTTCACGTCCAGTCTGTGCTTCTTGAAAGAGTCCTTCACCATCCAGGAGTGTTAGCTGTGCCAAGGTGATGGAAGTGTTAGCACAAAGAGCTTTTGAGCAAGCTGTTATGAATAATCTCAAGGAAACAGGTTAATGATGCTTATCCAATAAGGAAATTGAATGATTTTACAGCTGTGTGACTTGCACAATGCAGGAGTTTTCTGCCTTGATAGAAAAACCTCTTTCAGGGCAGGCATTGACCATATTTAGATCAGGTAACCTTGCAGTGCATGTAAGGTATAATACCTGCTAACATTTTTGGAGTGAGATTTCTGTGAAGTTGCCCAGTGTACGTGATGTAGAACAATGTGCAATAACACCAGTGCACTGTTGTATTTGTGGATAATTTCTTTAACTTACTAACATTATAAGTTGTTACTTCTAAAGCTGTTTACCACAGTGAGACATACTTTCCATTAAAATTAACAGGTGTGTGTTGTACACATTCTGACTGGATTTGAACAGCTCCAACTCTCTATGTGCTTGATGTTGAATTTCTCTTTAAGCTTATTATGTGCTTTTAATTCATGTTGTGACTTAATGAGCGATGTAAAGCTTTTCTGGAAAATGGTGTGCTTTGTGGATGAGGCTTATCTTTTCTTTCATGTACCTTTCTCTTGTTGAGATTGATGGTTCACATGGGCTTGGACATCAGCAGACATTTCTGCAAGATGAGAACTATAAGCTTTATGATGCAGTAACAAATCAAGAGTATTGTTTTAGATAAGGCTTCAGGATCAGTTGGAGCTGCCTTCAGTGACAGCATTTCTGGGTGGTGGTATTTTTTTGTGTGTGTGCATTTGCTTCTTGAGCATTTCTGACTTTCTGCATTCTGTTAATGTAGGTTGTAAAGTGTGTTGTCTCATCCATAGGACAGTAAGTTTTCGGAGTCGTATATTGCCACCCAATTCAGTGTGGATGGAAGATGCAAAGCTAAAGGGCCTACAGATTTGCCATCCTCAGGTATTTTGAAAAATATGAATAAATTACAAAAATAGTTACTTACTGAATTGTGGTTTGTCTTTTAAGACTACTCAGTGCATTATTTTGTTTAGGTTCTGCAGTCCTTGCAGTGTATTTAGATTTTAGATTCTTTTGCCATTTTTCAACTAATAGAAAAGAAAATCTGTAATTTAGAATAGAACAGAAAATATCTGTGTGGGTTGCCACTGCAAAATAGAAGGTTTTTCATCGTCTTTTTTTTCCCACCAGACTGCTCATTTTGTCTAAAGAAAATCATTTGCAAATTACTTAAGTTAAACTTCCAGTTGATGACAGTCTTGAGTTTTTGTCTTATGCTATCACTCAGATGAGTAAAGTTGCCTTGGACATTCGGACTTCTATGTATGTATTCCAGTAGTGCTCTTCATGCATTCAGAAACTCAGAGTTGAACTGAGGTGCAGTCTTCAACACAGCACTTTGAGAAGAACAGATGTGGTATAGCAGTTTGATTTTTGTTTTTTTTTTTTTTCTGTGTGCAGGAGCGGAACATCTTCAACAGGATCTTTGGGGGCTTCCTCATGAGAAAGGCATTTGAACTGGGATGGGCAACTGCTTGCAGTTACGGGTGAGTTGCAGACTTGCAGTATGTCTGCAAGTCAGATTGGCTTAGGTTGGAAGGGACCTTAAAACTCACCCAGCCTAAGCCCCTGCTGTGGGCAGGGCTGCCCCCCACCAGCTCAGGCTGCCCAGGGCCCCAGCCTGGCCTTGAGTGCCTCTACGGATGAAATCCAGAATGTTGAGTGGGAAACCATACTAACCAACCTACTGACATGAATAGAAGAGACCTTCATGTCTAATAGGATGTTCCACCATTCATGTGCAGCACTGTTTTTCTTAGAGTGCCTGTTGTGTTTGCGAAGAGATTTATATCTTTTTCTTTGGAGCTTGGTTTTTAAAAACACATGAAGATAGAAAATGCATCTTTTTTCTGTTTCGTTTTATCTTGCTAAGCTACTGGGATGCACTTCTGAAGTTTTCTTTCTAAATGATTAAATAAACATTCTGTTAAATAAGTACTGCATCTGCACACAAAAGGAATGGTTTTTGAACAATTTCTGGTAACAAATTGTGCTCAGAAAGTATGACTGAGGTCATAACCCAAGACAGATGGCATGAAGATTGTCTAGCAAGTGTAAGTCATAAGATACAACAATAATGCAGTATTATATCCTTAAGGGATGCGTACTTTTATGCGTGCAAGAGATTTTGTCCACTTACTTTTGTCTTAGGTGATAGCATAATTCTTTAACGCTTCCTATGGTCAGCATTTAAATAACAACCTTGTTTTCTTGTGGCCATTTATGAAAATGCCACAAAGAAATAGTTTTGATTTCTGCAAACATACCAGCTGTTAAAGAGAAGATTTTCCCTTTTTCTTGCTCAGGTGTTCCAGACCTTTTATTGTCTCTGTTGATGATATCATGTTTCAGAGGCCAGTTGAGGTTGGATCCTTATTACTGCTTTCTGGACAGGTAGGAGCTGATTTCTCTTCGAAGAGCAGAAAAACTTATGCCTCTTGTTAGCGCTGTTAGTCACTGATAACAAACAGCACATTACAAGAGTATGATTTTCTCTAGTAAAATGAAGTCTGCTACAGTTTTTCAGTGGCAGTGACATACTATGAACTGTAACTCCTGTCTTAACTGTCTAGGTCTGTTACACAGAAAAAAACTACATCCAGGTTCGAGTCCACAGTGAGGTTTATGATGCAGATACCAGAGAGCACCACACAACCAACATCTTCCATTTCACGTTTATGTCAGAGAACGAGGTCCCGCGTGTTGTCCCCAAAACATACGGAGGCAAGTATCCAAATAATGCATTGTCACGATAACAGTGGGAAAGAATTTGTTGTAACACTGATCATCTTACTAGATGAACAATTGGCATTGGAGTAATATAACAATTTATTGACATTTATTTTATGCTTTGATGACAGTATGGATTGCCTCTTAAGCTTGCCTTTCTGCGTAGTTGCCCAATATCAATACTAAGTTTCTCATGTCGTTCTCTTTTCTTCACCTTGTTTCAGAGTCCATGTTGTACTTAGATGGGAAGCGACACTTTGCTGCAATCATGAAAGAAATCTGAGAGGCACCGAGTGCTGTGTCAGCTGTGTAGCAGCATACTGACTTAGAAGGAGCTGTCTGTGAGCCATCTCTGGGGACGTGTGCTTGCAGTACCAAAAGCAAGCAAAGCAACTCCCCGCTCCTTTTCAGCACTATTTATATATTTGCACATAAATGGGTTTTGTTTTATTCTCTGCTCTTAGGATTTGTTGCAATCTACTTTGGCACATCAGTTCTGTTAGGAAAAAAGACTGAAAAACTTTAGATGGCTTCTCTTGTCTGCTTTGAAAGACATCATTACCCCCCTTGCTGTCTTGTCCCCATCTGCCTTCTATCCCTCGGTAGCTCCCCTATGTGTTTCTCTGGGAGGGGATAGAAGTTCTTTCAGAAAAATACCTGCAATCAGTAGATACACACAGCTCAAGCCATTTGACTTGTATTTGCATGTAAATTAGGTTTAAGGTATTTTGTGGAAGGACACAGGCGTCTGGGCAGCAGCAGAAGCTCAGAAGTTCTGAGTGTGTGCACGGTGTCCAAGCAGGTGTTTTCCATCAGTTGGGATTTTACAAGACTGTTGCAGCTTCTGCTTTGGATGGTTTCCTGTCCTCAAGGGAAGAGTTCTTCTATGATGAGGTGGCTGGATGGTCTGTTCTGATGTTCTGGTTTTATACAGCTGGTCCTGTCAGCCCCTTTGAAAAACTTCTTTTTTTCCTTTGCTGTAACTGCATGCTAGTTCTTGAATGAATGATTTCTTACTGCCTGTAGAGTTCTGATAGGCAAGATTAGGTAAGGCTGGGAAATGCTATTGTAGAGCAGAATGTTTTGGATTCTTAGGGCTTGGAGGGAGAGAAGCTCTTTAAAGATCTTTTCCACTTGCACTTACTTGTTGGCTGTCGGTTTTGTGTCAGTATTTAGCCTTAGATGGAGTTTACCACCCACTTTGGGCTGTATTCCCCCCCTCACAAATGGGAATGGCTGTGTTTGATGGACGCAAGAATTAGAAGTCCAGAGGATCTGTGCTGAGCAGATGGGTGAAAATGATGTGACAACACAGATGGATGAAACAAGCTGATAAACTAAATCAGTGGGTTGTGATTTTTATTTCAGAGTAAGAAAGTTTTAAAAATTCATGTTTAGGAGCAGCTTTCCTTGATCCTAGAAGGATAGTATGAAGTTAATGGCTCTTCAAGCCGATTGCTTTTTGTGTAATGAGACTATTACAATAACGATGTTACACACCCACCTTTTCTTTCTAAGAATTTGCTGCCTGTATTTATAGGTTAGGCAGCTTTCCACTGGGGGAGCCAGGGCTATAACCTGATCTGGATGGGATTAATGCACTGCAGGGATAGCAAGCTCCTGGTTCCTGGCTCTTTAAATTTCTCTCTTTGATTGCTGATTCAGCCACATGTCAGTTATTTTCTTTAACGGTTATGCCACCGTGCGTATGTATTATATTATCTGCTTTCCTTATTTCTAAAACTCTTTGGAAACTGAATATACTTGACTGACCACACAAGTAGAGAACTGAAATTCTATCTCAGCTTCTTTCTTCCTCACTGCCTATGTCACTGCTGGGTATTCAGAAATAAGCAGGAATGCAGGAAATGGAGAGAGAGGTTTCAGAACCAGATGTTATTGCTTCTGACTATCTGCAAGCTTTTATCATTGACCCAGTAGTCCTACATGGGTTGTGTCTGCATAGTGATTGTAAGTTAAGGGGGCACCAAATTGTTCTTCTGCCCTTTCTGTTTTATTTAAATATGGAGTTATCATCATTTCTAAATTCAGCCTTTGGGAGGGGGGTGGGAGAGGAGAAAAGGAGATGGCAGAGCCTGAAGTGAGGCATGACATCGCACCTCTGGGCACAGGAAAGAAAAGGAATCCACAAGTGAAGATACTTAAAAGGATGGGTGTGTAAAAGTTCATGATAACTTAACCATTTACTGCAATTACAGTAGTTACAAAGATGTATTTACAGCCATGCAGAACTTGTGTGTTTATATATAAATATGTAAAACATGTAAAATGCTTCTTTTACTATATAGAAATATAACTTGTTCTCACATATTTTTAGTCTGGGACAGTAACTCCACACTGTCACCCTCTTTGAAAATAGGTAGAAGAATCTTGGTTCAAGGAACATTATTTATGCATGTCTCTGTGTACCTGTGCATATAAGATGAAAATTATTTGTTTTTAGATCTTGCATTGAGAATAAAAACATTTTACCATAGTAATTAATGCTAAGTTTGTATTGGAGCCTAATGAGCAACCCCTTGGTGGACTTGGTCTAGAGTTATTAATTGAAAATCTTTGTACTGATAGCTAACATATCTGGCTGGAGCTCTGTAGCAGGAAATAGGTGTTTCAGTGCTGTCATGCCATGGAGTAAAGGGAGGAGGAGGGGGGCTGTGGGAGTTGGATGGCCTCCCCCCGCCCTTCTCAGTTAATGCTGTTGTAAAAGGAGAACTCTGCGATTGGCTGAGTGCCCAAAAAGCACTTTGTTTTCAGTGCCTCTGTTTTTCTGTGTTTAAAAAACAACCTTCCCGTAACAGCTTCTGGTAGCACCTCTTCAAATATTTGTGATACTATGGCAGCTAAGCGCACAACGTAAACCTGCTGCAGCTCTTAAAGTGCTGGCCAGTGAGGGCTTTAGTTCAGAAACTACCTCTAAAATTACTGCATGTCTGATTGCTTTTGCTGTATGTTCAGCCTTTGGTGACAGATTGGCTTGCTCATCTTCCTCTGAATGCATTTTAAAGTTGGTGTGTGAGACAGTACTGCTTCACCAGCTAACAGGAAAAGAAGAGAGTGGAGGTATTGGCCCTGCATCTGAGCATGACGCATTCCCAGGTACGCTAACAGGACCATGGACACCTCTACCTTAGGGCAGGAACTAGCCTTGCACGTAGAAGAGGCAAGTGGGTTTCCATACTGCCTCAGCACTTCATTAGCATGAATGAGTCAGAATGAATTTCAGATGTTTAATTGCAACTGCCTCTGCTCTGCTTTTGCCAACTGCAGACCACATTGACACAGATGTATGCAAACTTCTAGTTTTTTTCTTGGTGGTTTTGCTGGAAGATCTCCAAACCTCCGCATGCTGGCTGTATCGTGCTAAGCGTTAAGCAGTCACCCCAGACTCTGAAACAGTAGCTATCACAGCATCATCCTTAGTTACATGATTGGTTCATTGCTATTTTACTGCATTTATCAGGCATGTATGTAACATGAAGAACATAATCCTTCCAGCAAATGTCAGTGCAGAGTACAGCTGTACACTTTCAAGAGCTTTATCCACTCTGTTCACATGCTGTTAGTTTATGTTCTGCTTTCCGTCACTGCTTCCTTGATGTTTCCCTGGAGATAGGGGAACTGTTGCCTGGAGTGCTCTGAGTTGTTTCTCATGCTATTGTATGATGGAGGGTGATACAGAGATCAACTGATGCCATTAAATGGCATATGGTGCCTCAGGGTGCTCTGAAATAAAGTTCTCAGTAGGTTCAGTAGAAGGGCAGTGGCTTTAGTAGGCAGCAATAAGGAAGACTCTCAGCTTACCTTTCATTTTAAATCTCTGCAAATCCTACTAACAATCCCAGAATGAGAGACTTCAGTGTTTTTCTTCCTCAAGTTTCCAATATTCTTTCATTCATGGATCTATCTTTCTTCCTTTGTTGTCCCTCTTGTTCCTGGAACTTCTGTCTTTCTTTCTGCCAGCTGCCAGCTATCACCTCTCTCCCCTCAAACACCAACGTGTCTGTTTTTTTTTACTCAGGCTTGTCTTTCCTCAGCTTCCCTGCCAGCAAACCCAGATCTCTCTGTAGAACCCCATTCTCTTTCCATGGAAATAACATTTCAAGCCTGTAATGTAATATGGGGAGTCAGGCCTTTGCTTAAGGACTATTTCATAGAATCGTTTGAGTCGGAAGGGACCCTTAAAGTGCCATCTGGTCCAACTCTCCCCTGCAATGAACAGGGACACCTACAGCTTGATCAGGGTGCTCACATCGCTGTCCGTCCTGACCTTGAGCGTCTCCAGGGATGGGGCATGCACCACCTCTCTGGGCAACCTGTGCCAGAGCTTTTTTTTTTTCCTTTTCAGTAAAAATTCTTGATCCTGTTTTCTCAGCTTGAGGTTTGTCCAGCTTTCCATGTCTGCTTTTTGTTTGATGCTGTCACTGTGATCTGCTACAGAGATAGAGCCTGTAGTTTTGTTCTCTGACTTGCTACTTACCTGGCTCAGCAAGGAGCTGTAGGTAGGCAGGCATTCAAAACACGGATGATAGCTTATTGCTGTTTTGTAACATCTCATTAGCTGGCTTAATGTAACAGAGGCTCTTGCTGCTAGCACTAGGCGTGAGTGACCTGGCTGGAGGCAGGCAGATGTTGCTGGAGAGTAGGGCACAGCTGCTACAAACAGGCACATAGCTGAAGCTTGTTTTATGCCTTTGGCTGCTTATGACCAGCCATGAATAACTGCACCTATATTAGTCATGCTGCAGTGGCCTGGAAGATGTTAATAATGTTTTAGGTGCTTCAGGCTTGCTGAAGGCTTTAGGCAAAACCCTGAGTAAAATCAAATGGCTGACTAACAACACAGTTACATGAGACACCTACTTTTTACACGCTGCCCTCATCTTGGAGATGGCAGGGGCTGCAGCAACATGTCAGCAGCTCTTGGCACTTTTCTTCATACAGCTGTGCCTCTGCCACCCTTTGGTGGGACTCAAGTTCCTCCATTCCCCAGGCCTCCTGGGGATGGGGTGGTGGTGCTCAGTGCCCCTCTGCCTGAGTGAGGCATGCACTTAGATATTACTTCTGTCAGAGCTGAAGCTAAGGCCCAGCAGCTGCATGTACTCCCTGTCTGCAGTGACGCAGCTGGGCAGTACTCATCAAAGTTTACAAAGCCAGGTAACTTCATGGTGAAAACACAGCTGCTGGGCTAGTTCTGCAGAACCGTAGTGACGTGCATGCACAGGGACAGGTATCATATGGTCTGCTGGAGGAAGAGGAATTGAGGTCTCACGCGCGTGGGGCTCAAGGCTGGCATGCAGTGGTGCTGGATTAGAGGTGGAGGGAAGACTTCTCTGCCTTCTTTGCAAGGATGATCTTGGTAAAGGTCGTCTTCTGCTCTCAGGTGATCTTTATCCAGCTGCACAAACACTAGAATGATATGCTAAAATGAGGGTGAGGTAGGAACAAGCAATAAAAGACATGCTTATGAAAGGGGTCTCCAGTGCACACAAGGATTAAGTGTGTCTTATAAGGTCATCATTTTTTTTTTTCCCCTTGAAAGAAGAAATGTGTGTACGTGACCCACAGGAGTTTCTGAAGGCCACTGGGCACATCAACACTCACTTTGGGGTTGCTCCCTTACAACTAGGAGCTATGGCTAATGAGAGGGGCAGAGCAGAATGCTAACCAGTATGGACCTCTGTACCAGAGTAAGACCTGGGAAAATGCAGACCATCTGTAATGGAACTGATCTTATCAGCATATCTGCTACAAATACGAGCATGGAAGAAAAAATCCTGTTTCAGCTCTTGAATCTGATGAACTAGAATAGCAGTATTTTATTTCATGCAGTTGTACTGAGTAATGAAGTCCAGGCTATGTGCATAGGAGCTTAATGAAAAATATCTTCTAGCTTTGGAAAACTGGAAATTTAATTCAGCAACAGTATTTCTGGCTTCAGGGTTAGCTGCCATTTCCACCTCGCTATGGTCGTACCATAACCAAATGCCTGTTCTCTAGCTGTAGTTCTGTCAGTGTGACCGAGCAAACAAGATATTTGCAGAAATTAAGCTATCTATCAATAGCAAAACTTGTGAATCTAAGCCCAAGGTGCTAAGAAAAATGTGTTTTAGGAAAACCAAGCACCTAAACAAAACTTACAGGGTAAACGTGTATTTCACAAGCATGCTCTGATAATATTGTATCTATGCATCTAACAAGTATTTAAGCTACCAGAGCTTTAGTTGTCTGCTGCAGATATATATTAGTCAAACTCATGAAAGTTAAGAAAATTAACGAAATTTTATTGGCAAAAATCAAGTTGAACATGACCTAAGTAATTAAATGGAAGTCAGCCTCAGTTTAGTTTATCAAAATACTTCAGTTTTCCAGCTGGATCTGGAATTATCTGCACAAGAAAGAAAAAGAAAATGTTAGTCTAAAAATAAAACTATGAAAGTGCAAGAACTTGTGAATCCAGAACAATACAATACTTCAAAATATCACAGAATGGTTGATTGAAAGGGACCTTAAAGGTTGCTCAGATCAGAGACCTGTGGCTTGGGTAAGGACATTTTCCCCTAGATCAGGTTGTCCAAAGCCCCAGCCAGCCTGGCCATGAGTGCCTCCAGGGATGGGACATCTCTGGGCAGCCTGTTCCAGTGCCTCACCACGCTCTGAGTAAAGAATTTCTTCCTGATGTCTAATCTAAATCTTCCCTCTTCTAGTTTAAAACCATTTCCCCTTGTCCTGTCACTACATCCTGTTGCAAGAAGCCTCTCCAGCTTTCCTGTAAGCCTTCTTTTATACTGGAAGGCCACAATGAGGTCTCCTTGGAGCCTTCTCTTCTCCAGGCTGAACAAGCCTTGCTCCCTCATCTTCCTAGAAGACATGCTCCAGCTCTCTGATCATCCATGTGACCTCCTCTGGACTTGCTTTTGATACAGCCCAGGATACGTTGGCTTTCTGGGCTACAAATGCAAAGTGCCAGTTCATGTTTTTCATCAACCAATAACCCCCAAATCCTTCTCCTCAGGGCTGCTCTTAATCCATTCTCTGCCCAGACTGTATCTGTGCTTGGGATTGCCCACATACAGAACCTTGCACTCGGCCTTGCTGAACTGCATGAGGTTCACATGGGCCCAGATCTCAAACCTATCAAGGTCCCTCTAGCTGGCAGCCCTTCCCTCCAGTGTCATGACCACACCATGCAGGTTAGTGTCATCAGCAAACCTGCTGAGGGTGCACTCAGTCCCACTGTCCATCAAGCTGCTGACCACAACTCTACCAGTATGACCATCCAGGCAGTTCCTTATCCATCAAACCCATTTATCTCAAATTCAGAGACAAGGACATTGTGTGGGACAGTATCAAATGCTCTGCACGAGCCTAGGTAGATGACATCAGCTTCTCCTCCCTTATCCACCAATACTGTAACCCCACCACAGAAAGCCAAATTTTTCAGGCATTATTTGCCCTTAGTGAAGCCATGCTGATTGTCAGTAATCACCTCCTTGTTTTCTGTGTGTCTTATCACAGCTTCCAGGAAGATCTGCTCTACGATCTTGCTGGCCATAGAGAGGAGACTGACTGCTCTGTACTTCCCTGTCTTCCTTCTTTTCCTTTCTTAAAGATGGGAGATATGTTTCCTCTTTTTCAGACAGTGGCAACTTCACCAGACTGCCACAACATCTCAAATATGATGCATAGCAGCTTAGCAACATCATCAGCCAGTTCCGTTAAGACCTGCAGACACACCTCATCAGGATGCAAAGCCAACCCACAAACAACCGCAGGAGAGTAATTTATCATTTGACCTGATAATAGATTACTGTTCATCACTAAATATATTTAATGGGAGTAGCAAAACTAGTTAGTTAATTAACTGGGGAAGAGAGAGTGCAGCCTACCACTGGAAGAGTTTTGGCAGTTGAAAGCAAATACCTTTATGCTCCTTGCCCCAGAAGCAAGATATTTTAATAAACTAGTTTCTATAATCAAGTGCCTTAGAATTTACTTACAGTTCTTCCCTTGGCCACCACACTCTCATGGTTTCCTCTGGTTTGATCTAATTAAATCAAACACATTTACAAGGCATGGCTACATCTCCGAGAAAGTATCTGAACTACCCTGCTATTTAAATTAGCTGCATATTTTGCAGAGAGGAGAAAGACAACTGCTTACGATACAGTTTTAAAATAGTACTATTGGACCTATTCTCAGCATTTGGATGGGTTTTTAGAAAATACGCTCATGTTGTATTATTTAGGTAACCCATGGCCAGGGCGGGCAGAACTCTGCAGCGCCAGAATGTGTTAGGTCAGCCAGCCCTCTTTCACCTTACAATTTTAAAATCCAGCTGTGCCCATTAAGACACTCCTCTGCTAGCTGCAAAGAGATGACTCATAGACTGCAGTCATCAAGGAAAATTTTCACATGCAATAAAGAAACATTCCGCTGTTTTTATTATCAGTTAAAATGCTCACTACTCTCCATATTTACGGGCTACTGGGACCTGCTTTCAGTTGAGACAACTCTTAAACAACAATGCTTGGTCATCACCAAATGGTTTAAAAGAAAGCCACATTCTCAAATTAACGACAGTGATCTCATCTGACCTAAGCAGCTCAGACCTCTAGTAAAAGCTTCATTATCGTACTGAAGCTTGATCCGAGCCCAGAGAACACAAACAAGTTCAGTGGATGTTTATCTGAACCCCAGCTCTTCTGCTTGTGTTAACATGTGGGTGAGTATCAACAAACGCACAAGAGCTTTTGTGTAGCAACACAGTGCTCTCTGCTGGAGATGTGATAGTGGCACACTGTCTCTACCAGATTCTAAAGCAGCTTGTGAACTCGCATCCTTCTTCATGGGAGTGCCTAGGATCCACAGCGAGATTCCACAGAACCAAGAATTTATATGGCCATGTAACTGAGAAGACAGGACAGAATCAACCTAACCTTAACCTTCCAACTTCCACTCAAGCTTTAACTACAATAAAGTGAACTGACTCCTATCATCTTCAGAGTTGCAAAGATTCTGGATTTGACTTTAGAGGAAATTATCTTGGTGTCTTCTAATAGGATATGCATTTAAATATGAACAGTGACTTACTGTTTCACTGCCAGGTTTCCAACCAGCAGGGCAAACTGGAAGAAAAAGAAAAAAAAAGACAAAGTTTGTAAAAGTATTTTTACACACACTTCCTTTTCTGAATTTCCTTCATATTCTCTTCCTGAAATGGAAGTAGAACACCACTGAAGGGTCAGAAATAAATATCTACAAATAACTAATAAGCCGTCTTCTTTATACATGGGATGGTACCAGTAACACTGTTCATAATTGATACCACGTAGCACTTCTGTTAACTGAAAACTGCCTCTCTCTGGATGGATGCCTGCAGCTTGGTTTAATTCTCACACTGTTTTAGGCAAAGCACAGCATCTGAAAGTGAACGCCCATTCTGTTTAAATACAGAAGTTTCATGATAAAGTTCAGGTGACTACAGACCTATCTACCTTTCTTTAAAACGGAGCAATGAGGTGACAGCACATAGTTAACATGCAATGTGACTAAAAGCTCTGTCCATCTGAACAGCTGCACATTCCAGATTCTCCATTGCAGACTCCACCCTGTTGTGATGCTTCAGCCACTGTCATTATGCCTCATTACACTGCTTTAAGTTGCTCTGTCAGATAAAGTACAACCAATGCAATTCAGAAATTGCAAAGAACTTTTCCTCCTGTTCTGTGCAAAGGACCCAGTAGAACCACTATGGAGGCTTTGTAACTACCAAAGGGAGACTCAAGTTCCTCACTCAGATACGCATATCCTAAGTGCCAGCATTTAGCTTTATGAATTCTGTATACCAAAACTGAACACATACATTAATAATTAAATAAACATGTTTAAACGGATACATTAACTTCAATATTTAAAAAAAAACCAACCATGACAAGTTCATCCTATGCGTGAACTGCAGTGAGGGAATATAGCCATACTTGAGACAAAGTTATAACAAGCCAGTGAAACATTATTTGTCAGTGGAAAATTATCACATAGTGCTTATAAAGAATACAGCAATGGCAGTATAACCTTCACAGCATACTTGTGTTTCTTGACAGTTATTTGTCACACATCATCCACAAATGACACAGGACAAGGACTACTTGCATGTTGATTCTTTTAGGACGTCAAAACATACTGAAATATTTGCCTTGATTCTTCAGGGCATTGTATTTTATACTGCTTTATCCTATAGACAGGTACATAATGCCTCTATTCAGACCAGGGAATGCTTTAGAATCAGAATCATTTTGAGTTGGAAGGGACCCTTAAAGCTCACCTAGTCCAAGTCTCCTGCAACGAACAGGGACACCTACAGCTACATGAGGTGCTCAGAGCCCTGTCCAGCCTGTCCATTATTGTAGCAGAACCATCAAACCACTTCATTCACTTGATAAGGCTAATCTCTAATGCTGCTGAGTTCTTTTCTTCCAAAAAAATCTATAAATACAACTTCCAGTCTAAGTAAAACAATCTTCAACATGAAAATACTTAAAAGAGCACCTTCTCCATGTTTGTCTGTGTATTGGAATGCTTGTACCAAACGAAGCGTTTCATCCACTGATCTCCCCACGGGAAGGTCGTTCATGGTGATCTGTCGAAGGATTCTCTTATCGTCAATTATGAAAAGGCCTCTGCAAAAACAAGTTCTTTTTTTTTTAATGAAACAAAACTAATTGCCTCATTGTGTTCACACACTATTTTATGTCCGCTGGATGGGGAGAAATTTCATCTCTGCAAGCACGATACAATACCCACCTCCTTTGGATACTACTAACCCACTGGGCTACCTGGGCTATGGGATGAGATAAGGGCAAGTTAAAAACAACAAGGAAAATACACTTCTACGCAGAACATACAAGTAAGCAATGGCAAGCCCAACCAGGGAAAGATGCAGATGCTATGGTGTCAGGTGGATCCCAGAGGTTTACAAAAGACCTGTCTCTTGGGGCTGTTAGTTACCAGTATTCTTGACTCCAGCTGAACTTGGGAAGTCCTTGAGTAACAACAGTTCAGGGGAATTCTCACCATGTGCTTGCCTTGCCCTCGCATCTGCTGGCTGTAATGCAGGGTTATCAACCATGCTCTCTGTTCTGACTCATTACGGCTTGTTTTTGCGCGTTCTTATTTCGTCTCTGGGTATGAATTCTCAAGCAAAAACTGCTCTTGCTTTGCAACAGTACCACATTTTGGTTCTGTGTAGTTTGTCAAAGGAGTACGCCAACATCTATGGGGGGTTACTATGGCCCCACTCAGACTGCTTAGTACTCGTGTGTTTTCAAGCAGTAAAGGAAGACTTCATATAAAAGTTCCTTAGCATATATTACTTTCCTTAAGTATAAATACATGGCATGACGTGTTGTTAGAACATTTAAACTGTTTACATGAGAAGGTAAGATCTTTTGTATGTACATACTGCAGGCTTGCTAACATGCCATAAAGAAGAGCTCAGAGTGCTAGCGGAGTTAGATGAGACATGCTATTTTGTACAAAAAAATATGAGCCACTTCAATATTAATGTATACAGCTCAACAGATAGCATAAAAGAGAGATGTCAATGTCTTTAGATATCTTTAGATATGAAGTAGTAAGCACTAGTTCATCAACACAAAATGAACAGTAGCCAAGTGGAATACCTAAGTGCATGTCCTTGATCTTCCAGATATACACCGTAGTCCTTGGAAATCTGGTGTGTTAAATCTGAAAGAAGTGGAATCTTCATTGGTCCGAGTCCTCCTTGTTTTCGAGGGGTATTAATCCTTTGAAAGAAACGAGATACAAATGTATTATAATGATTTATATTCTCTACACAAAATTAGAAGCCAAAAACCAGAACAGTTACAGGCAGACAAATGTAGTGCAAGTGACGTCTTTTTTGTTCTGCACACCAGGAAAGTGAATGCTATCTCTGGTTCCAGCAATGTGTACAGTAGCTCTTCTGCAGTGTCTGGCCACGTCGATTAACAGTGACCTCCTTCTCGTCAGTCATATTTACTTTATACTATTGTACCCAACAGGGAGAGCGTACCTCATTTTTATAGATTTTGGGATCTGCATCTCATTTTTAGTATTTGAAGAATTTTGGACTGGGACAGGATATATTTCAAGCAATGCACATTAAACAAGCTTCAAAGATAAAAGATATTTTCACACAAGAGAGTTAACACGTTTTATCACTGAAAAATAATTCTAACATTTGTATCAATAATGTCATGCTGTTACACATTATGATACACCTACACAATCTATAAATCTGGGGATACAGTTCCTCAGCTCAGAGGGACCCATGAATAAATTCTAGTAAAAGACAAGGATAAGATACGTACCACGCTAAGTGGGTGAACTTGGAGTCCACGGAACACGCTACTACTTCGGTATTTATTGCTCTGAATTCCTCAATTCTGTCACTGAAGGCAATTATCTCAGTCGGACATACAAATGTGCTAGATAATTTAAACAAGATAAAGTCATATTTTCATGAAATGTTCAGTAAGCCCTCTGTTTAACATACCAATAAACAGCCTCGTCAAAGCACTCACATTTTTACGTAAAATAATGGAAAAGTAGTGGATTTATCAGAAATTATTTCAGCTTTCACATATTTTTTCCTGCTTCTTCAAGTATTTACCAAAATGCTGCCTGCAAGTTTCGCAGTCTGATCCTAGCTTGGTTCCAAATGCTTTATTACCAAATGTTATAAACCTACAGTTAGTTTGCAGTCTAGATACAAATGTTTTTACAGACTTTCTGAATATTAATGTGGGTTGCTGTCCTCTGTATGCAGCAGTGATGTACAGCATAATATGGAATGCTGAAGTTGCCCTACTGGGGACAAGAGACCGAAGATTAGTCTTTTAAATTGAAACACAGATCAGCAGACACACCTAATACAATGAGCATAGTATTTTAATTTTACCACTGCACAATGATAATACGAAGGCAAAGAAAGTATTTTCCCCTATTGCTCTTTTTCTACCTCAAAGCTTTCCCAAATAAAACTAAAAAAAGGAGAAAAATGGAGGAATTAGGTGTTTTGTGTAGGTGAGCTCAGTGTTGCTTTGTCTAGTCATGTCATACTTACAAGTCAAGAGGATAGAAGAAGAAGACAAGATATTTTCCTTCATAATCTGTTAATTTCAGCTCTTTAAACTCTCCGTTAATGACCGCTGTTCCTTCCCAGTAAGGCGCAGGCTTTGAGACTGAAATATGAAGGACATTCAAATTAAAGTCAGAGTATGAAGCATGTGTTCAAAGCAAGCTGCTCCTCAGCTCATGTACAAGGACAACTGTTGTCCTTTTGCTTGAAAAACAACCTACTGCACACAATCACAAAATCAACCTTTCTTACTACTTTGCAGAGGTCACAGCTGGCAGAGGTAATGGAACGGTGAAGGAATGTGTATTTTAGTACGCATGGAAAGCAGCTAATCATAGAATCACAGAACTGCAGGGCACTGCAAGGGACCTCAAGAGGTCATTGAGTCCAACCCCCCCTAATGCAACCAATTTGTGCTTATGCATGAGGTTCTCAAATCGCTGATAATCAAGGCCACACAACCATTATCTCTTTGTAGTTAACAAACCACAAGTCTACTATCAGCTCGTAAGAGAACATCTGTTAAGACTGAAGGAGAAACTGTTTCAGATTTCAGGAAGTCACACTATTTGTTCTGAATAACTGTTACGAAAAAGAAGTGTAAGCTGGTTCAAATTCATCCTGTAGGCATGAAAAACTACTTGCAATTCAAGTTCACGTGAAAATACATCCTACAGCACGTTCAGAAGCAAACACCTAAACATGGGGTGTATATCAGGCAAATTACAGCTCCTAAGCAAATTGTAACTTGAAGACAGTTGTGGTTTTTTTGAACACATGAAATGTATTTACTATTCCTATTGAAAAGGATGAGCCTTGGATTTAAAAATATTAAAAATTATTCCGACGGATACAATTTTTACAGCAATGTGAATTCTGAGACAAAGGGTAGGGTATGTCGGATATAAAAGGTAGAACCCAGCTGATGTGAATACACCTGTGATGTCCAGGATGTTGACACACTGCCCCAGAAAATTATTATGCTGTTGAGAAAAATATATAGAGTCTTAATTAATATCCAGATGATGACTATGCTATTAAGCTTATTTTCATAAAATGATCCACAGCTACAGAATTCAGCTGGTGAGGAAACGTAACAGGGATTGGGCCTGTACGTGGGAATGGCCTTGTCAGTTTCACCTTGTGTAAGCTACAGGGGATGCAGTAATGCAAGCAGAGAGAATCAGCAGCCATGACTGATGATTTCAGTCTACTTTTAATAACTGCTCTTCCTCTTACGTCCTGTGTAGGATTATTTCTGATCAGATCTCAAGCTCAGAACTTCTAACGCTTTTTTACTGTAGGTAAGGGACTGTCCTCAAGTGAAAGCTGAGATTAATGCCCGAGTTACTCAGAACCAGCAATCCTAATCACCTCTCTTTGTAGGAAAGCACTGCCTCCAGCCAGCCTTCCCATTAGGAGAGAGATGGAAGAGAAATTAAATAGGCTGTATTTTGGCCTGTTTTTAAACTCAGGCATTTTTGGCTTTCCTTTTGAAATACTTGTCTGAGATGCTGCAGAGAGTTGCATTACAGTGGGAGAAAAACACAAACAATCCTTGTGCATCTTGACTGGTTGTCCATTCTCACTGCATCTGCTGAGGAACGTTTAAAATGGAAGCTGAGTCCTGCCTTGCTGCAGGGGAACGACTTAACAGCGCGAGCTCTCACGGCAAAGAGCGTTACCAATGAATGTCTCTGCGCTCTCTGCTCCACTGAAGGAGGCTCTCCCAGCCCACGTGCCGCTCCGAGAGGTGCAGCCGCGGAATGACGGGCAGAGGCACAGAGGCAGGCGGCCAACCAAACCCCGCACCGACTGTGGGCACTCCAATCACCGCCTGCTTCGCTGCGGCAGAGGTGACGTGGAGCGACACGGGCAAACCGAGCGGGCGAGGCGGCCTTTCGGTATTTCTAACCCAAACGACAGCACAAAAGATTCCCCTCCCGTCCCGCCCCGCGCCGAGAGCTCGTCCCGACGTGGCCGCGTCGCAGCCCCGCCCCTCCCCAGCCCCGCACCCCGTCCCGGAGCATCTCCTCCCCACACGTCCGCCCCGCACCTACTCTTGGCCTGGCTGAGGTGCAGCGAGTGGTCGGTGACGGGCACGCGGGCCGCTTCCCCGGGGTAGACCTGTCCTCCCGCGTAGTAGTGGCACTGCTCGTCCCCGCGCTGCCGCGGCGGCCGCGGCTCCTCCGCCTCCGCCCCCATCGCCCCGTGCAGCAGCAAGGTCAGCAGCAGCAAGGCCAGCAGCAGCGCGCGGCTCCCGACCCCCGCCCGCGGCCCCCGCCGCGCCGCCTCCATGGCCCGCCGAGCGAGTGCACGTCCCCGCCGCGCGGCGCGGAGGGGCGGTGGCGGGGAGGAGCTTGGCCGCCCTCCGGCGTGGGCAGGGCCCCGGCATCGCCCCACGGCGCTACGCCGCCAGGGGGAGCGGCTCCGCCCCGCGGTGAGACTGCGGGGTCGGTGGCTGCGACGTGGCGGCTGCTTGACCCCCGCAGGGAGTGGTACGTTGTGTACTTCTGCAGAGAGAAAGAATAAAGAGGTATTTGTGGAGGGAGAGCGTGCAGGCAGTGCGTGATTGCAGAAGGGAACTGTACCGCTGTGTCAGATTTCCCATCTGATAGCTCTCATCTGTGGCAGTGTGGGCATTTCATCATGTGCGGTTTTACCAATCTGTACTGACGTGGAACTTTTATGTCCTGCCCTAATAGATGTACTCAGTTTAGAATAACATGCTGGTTTTGGTCCAAAATCTTGGGTAGCTGCCATGTGTGCAGCAATTCATGGCAGATTCATGAATGAGTGCTGTGACCGACTGTAGGGAGCCTGCTTTAGCTGGGGGTGGACTGGTGATCCTCAGAGGTCCCTTCCAAGCCCTATGATCCTATAGGTCTATAACTCCATGAACAGGCTGCCTAGAGCAGTGGGCACGGCACCAAGCCGCAAGGAGCTTTTGGACAGCCCTCTCAGGATCAGGGTTTGGATTTTGAGTGGTGCTGTGTGGAACCAGGAGCTGGACTCAATGATCCTTGTGGGTCTCTTCTGACTCGGGGTGTTCTATGTCTCCATGACAAGCAGTCGGTCACTGCAGCACAGTGTCTGGCTGCCTTGGGCTATGCTGGGCTGTCAATGTGCTGTGGTTCAAGTGGGTTGGTTAGATTGTAACTGGGGCCCTTGGAAATGAAGATGTGAGGGAGCTGAAGCTATGCCTCCTCCAAAGTGGGGACATCAGTAACCGTTTGCTCTCAGAGCACCATGGATGCCATCCTCTGGAGAAACTGGTACTTCAGGCTCTTACAGGGGAACATCTGCATCACATCCCATCTCTACATGTGATCTGTGATAGACGCACCTCCAGGATGGTGCAATACCCACACCAGAGTGGATAGGTTTGATGTCCCCTCATCCTGTTTTTTCACAGTGAGTTGATGGTGTCCCGCATCTGATGATAGCTCCTAAAATGTTGGAGGCAGGATAAGATCTGATCTTCAGTTTAATGCTGCTATTTAAGTTTCACTTTCCTCCTCTATCAAGGACAAGTCATTAAAGGACAAAACCCATTTGCTCATGCAGAGTGTTAGGCACTCTGGCCCTGGTGGAAAAAAGCACTTAAAGGGTCTTTGTACTCCCATCCATCTTGAGTTCAGGTGTACCTTATGGTTAACATTGCTAAAATATGGTGATTGATAGAGTACTGTCTTATATGATCCAGCTTTAGTAGTGCTGAATTTAACACCAAGCCTTCCTAAATCTCCCTGCTTGTAAGGGACAGCTATGGCCTCCATGAATGCACAGAGAAAGATATTTTAGTTGTGCTACACTTCTCATTTTGCTGGTGTTTTGAACCATAAGAAAGAGTAGTCATTGGAAGAGTAGTCATACAGTAAGGTTGAAAAAAGTGGAGAGGTTGAGGGGTACGAAATTTGCTTAGTGTTAACATCCCACAGTCAATAGAACTTCCCAAATACCAAGAAATGAGTGAGAAAACCAATAAAACTAATACTTTAAAATAGAAAGGAATTGAACGGCTTGTGAATGGAGAGAATGATGAAGGACAGCGGGTTTTATCTTCAGGATATAATATTAACACTAGTTTGAGAGTCATGTGTGGTTATGTATTTGCAGACGTTTAACAGAGTTCAAAATATCAGAAGGAAAGACTGTCTGGCTCCTGTTGTACTATAAAGATTTCTGGATGTCATTAAAACAGGAAAAATTTTGTAGATTAAATCCGCGATGAAATCCAAATACATATCATTCAGTGTTCAAATGGAGAACACTGAATTGAGGGTGGTGACACACTGGAACAGGTTGCCCAGAGAGGTTGTGGATGCCCCATCTCTGGAGGCACTCAAGACCAGGCTGGATGTGGCTCTGGGCAGCCTGGTCTAGTGGTTGGTGACCCTGAACATAGCAGGGGTGGTTGAAACTAGATGATCACTGTGGTCCTTTTCAACTCAGGCCATTCTATGATATTCTATGATAACACAGGCATCCTTCTCTCTTTGTCCAATGATGGACCCAAAGATTGATTTTTGTGTTTGAATTGCTGAAGTTAGTTTTGCTGTTAACATGAAATAATAGAAACACTGTGCTACATTGATCACTGTGCTGAATATCATCCATTTGTACAGCTCTTCTGAAGTAGGTAGGGTTTACCATGTGTGAAGTGAAAGCTTGCTTGTAAATCCTTCCTTTTATCAGATGCATGGAAGTCTGTGTTACTGCAAGCCATGCCAAGCTGGGCCCTCAGTTATGATTCAGTTTGAGTTATAGAATCATGGAATGGCTGGGGTTGGAAGGGACCTTAAAGCCCATCTAATTCCAACCCCCTAGCCTAGATCAGGCTGTCCAGTGCCCCATCCAACCTGGCTTTGAATGCTTCCAGGGATGGGACATCCACAGCTTCTCTGGGCAGCCCATTCTCCCACCCTCTTTGGGCAAGTGCTTGTTTGTGTCAGGGTGTCACTGCTACCATGGTGCTTCAGTTACAGGAGCAGGGAGTGATTTAGGACATTGAGGTAGCCTAGAAATGGTTGTACATGTTCTGTCTGCTCATTTGTTGTAAAAAAAAAACAACAACCCACCTTGCTAACATTTAAATGACCAAATATATAATGGAAAATATAGAAGAATATACTGCAGTAAGATGCCATCTGGAACAGATGCATCAGATGTTCAATATCATGTTGGTGAAACTAGCAGTTGATTTTGTCCTTGTCATAGCTTACAAGGACATTTTAACAAATACATTGTCTTGCTTCCCATGCATGAGAGAAAATCTATAGTGTAGAAAACTTTGCTAGAGAAAGGATGGTGGAAAATAACTGTTTTGTAAGTGATCACTGTTAAAATCACCCATTAGAGAAAAGTTTTCCTTGTTGGCTCTTGATAAGGCAAGGGTGGTGGGACCAGTCATGTATCTGCTGAGTGCAGTGGGTCTCTGTAGACCCCGTCAAGCTGAGGATTGCTGGGTGGTGGTGTTTGTACCTACAAGAAGGTCATTCTGGCTCCTAATTGCAGCTGTAAGTGGCACTGCTGAAGCAATAGGGCTGGTTAAATGCTAACAGCAACTTCATAAAGTCCGTCACTAGGTGGTGGAGTGGCATAAAAGCTATACTTACTCCTGTAGCCTACCTCTGGGGAATGCACTGGTGTTTGGGGATGAAGTGGTGTTTTTCCTCTGCAAACACAGCTGCCAAGGAAAGTTGTGTTTAATTTATTTCCCTTTCTCCTCCTAGTGAGTGAACTGCAGCCAGCTCTGTTTCCTTGCGGCATCAGTGTCAGGAACCCTGAGGGGCTCGTGTGATAGAAACAGCACTGAGAATGTTATTAATGTGTTTGACCGGCATGGCAAAAAAGAGTGCTTGATATTTCTAGTCATGGGAATACAGTTGTTAAAGCACCATTCGGTCAAATCTTTCTTTTACCTGTGTAAGGGCTGACAGGATCTACAAGGTGGTGAATATAAATAAGTCCTGCAAAACTGTCTCCTTGACCTAACAAATAACATTGTCCTTGCAGGGCCCTGTCACTTCTGCTTTGGCCATCACCTTGCAGGTGAGTACTAATATGTTTACTCTGTATTTCAATTCTTGTTGTGTTAAAAAGCAAGTATTAAAGTGCCTCCCGTTTCTCTGAGAATTAGTGCAATGTTTGGACAGTGAGTACAGAGAAAATCAGCACTGAACAGTAGCTGTTAGATGTTCATCATCTACTATCATCATCATGGGCTATCTTTGCACCTCACCTGAATAGCAATGCAGACATCAAGACCTAACCCAAGACCAGCGCAGCTGGGAGCTTGTGAGCAAGGCCAGCCCAGCTACCTGCACTGAGCCTGCAGAAGGGAGGTTATCACGTCACCACAGAGTGATAAGCACAGCTGTGTCAAGTTCAGTGATCCTTGTCGGCGTCCTTTGCAGTGGTTCGTCTGCCCTTTTGAGGTCCTGACCTCAGTTCTGCCTCCTCGGGCATGCAGTCAAGCCCACGACGTGAAGCCCATCAAGGCATGAAGAGAAGAGGACGTTTCCATGAGGCAGGGATTGTGCTTTGGCAGGGGGGTTGGGCTTGATGATCTCTGGAGGTCCCTTCCAACCCCTACAATTCTGTGATTCTGTGATAGTATGGTCTTAAATAATTCCCAGCTCCTCTCCTAAATCCTGCCTGCCTGCTCCTCTCCTGGTTGAAAAACAAAGCCTTTTTGTGTTATTAACTTTCTAGCTGTTCAATATCTAGTTTTGCCTTTCTGATTTATTTGGACACGTGAAATTGAAAAACTGTGTTTAGACCACAAACACACACCTTCATGTGTTGGTCTGTTTTACTTTGCTCACTAGGTGGCAGTAAAATGTTGTTCTTCCAATGAAATCAGAGGAAGTTGGGCATTCTGCAAGTGCCTATGAAGTCCTCAAATCTTTTTTTATTCTTTCTAAAATATGAAATCTACAGGTGTTTATAACATCTCTGAGAGGAAAAAACCAGGAGTCCAAGTGTCTTTGCTCCATTTACAATTGCTATAAATAAATGAAAACGTTACCATTCGAATGGTAATATTCTCATCTGTTCCGATTCAGTCTCGCATACATTTCAGAGGTTCAGCTGTCTGAGAATTCTTAGTGTAATCACAGAATCATAGAATTGCTGAGGTTGGAAAAGACCACTAAGACCATCTAGCCCCACCATCAGCCCATCCCCACCATGCCCACTAACCATGTCCCTCAGTGCCACATCTGCCTATTACTTGAACACCTTCAGGGATGCTGACTCCACCGTCTCCCTGGGCAACTTGTGCCACTGCCTCACCACTCTCTGAGAAGAAATACTTCCTCTATCCAACCTGAACCTCCCCTGGTGCAATTTAAGGCCATTACCTCTTGTTCTGTCAAATGTGAGAAGTTAGATATTTTCTTGCTGAAGAAAATTTCTTTATTATTGGAAATGATATGATATACTGTAGGTATCTCAAGATCTTGTATCTCTTTGTGTGTTGTGCACAGTTTAATTTAGTATATAAGCTGTATTAGTGGTGAACTGTACAGTAATTTCATCACATCCTAACATAATCCCTTGTTGGGCCAAAGTTCCTTCTCTGCTTTGAACTGGCAGCTTCCATGGGACCTTGAGAAGCCACGCCTCCGTGCTAGAGCCAATATTTGACCTACCGCATCTAAACCTTGAAGAGTGCTGTTGTTTTCCCATAGTTTCATGGAAAAAAAAAAAAAGAGTTACCATCTAAGAGTTTTATTTATTATTTCTTACTTACTTCTTCTTCAGAAGAGAATTATTCACAGTTTGCCTGTTGATGAAATCTTAAGTGAAAGCGTAGAGATTTCAAGATACTAAATATGTTCAGGACGCTACACTTAACATATACTACTTGTGTGCAAACTATTTATAGGCCTATATCCTATGATCTCACAGGAGATCATTAGATCTCCTTTTACAGAAGTTACAGAATCAAAAAATAGAGGAAAATGTTAAGGAAAGACTAATCTTTGCTAAGTTGTACGCAGCTGATTTTGTTGTATCTACTGCTGTCTTTTTTAAAGCCTATGGTAAAGCACAGTATGCAATTTAAGTACTGAAATTAGAAGAGAAAAACCCAAAATACTATCACCACTTTCTTCAGTGTGGAATCTAGAGTGTTAATGAAGTAAAAAAGTGGATTGGGTCTTGCCATTGAGATGGTAGGTATTGGTGGGATAAATAAAATAATGTGTTGACCTATACTACACAGCTCCCTGTTAAATGGAAGTGCTCCTCAGGCGTATGCTTTGAAATACTCCTTAAAAGTTGGCTGAGCGAGCTGAAGTTCCCAGCTAAAAACGCTGATAACACAGAATGGTTTTTGGGGCAGAGTTCCTCTCTTAGACCTGAGTGTTGATTTCTGAGATAAGATTTCTGCCAGATGGTATTTTTAATGGAAGTGAAGCAAGCAACACTTACAAAAAGAAAACAGACCTCTGAAAAGTCAGGTTCCATATCTCTTGATCTTCCTGTAAGGAAGCAGTCTTGAAGGTCATTTGCAACATTTGCTGCCGTTTGACAGAGGGCTGATTCAACACTTTCAGTCCTGGTGAGTCTGTAGCAGCATTATGAGCAGAATGGAACATATAGCTGGTTAGCAAGTCATAACTCAGAATTGCCCCATAAAAAATGCCCCAAGTCATCTCTTTGGTGATTTCACTTTAATTCCCTGCAAGGCCAGTTTATTTACTGGAGCACCCTGGATGCAGTCAGAACCAACTGTGGTGAGCAGCTTCGCCATGCCATGGGTTTTGTTCTCCCTTCCTCTGCAGGTAGCAGCAGCGTGCCATGCAAGTTACCTGCTGGCATGTGGATCGGCTGGGTGTATCTGAATAGGTCACCATAGGTAACGGCTGTTTGCACTTACCAAATTATTTGTTAAGGATCAGCAGCTCATTGCCATCCCACGCTGCTTCGTGCTTCAGTGCATCCACATTTCTCATCTCCTGGCGCTTCTGATAATGCCGGGAGAGCTGCAGGGCAGTGAGCAGAAAGGAGGTGGTGGGAAAGGACTGTCCACAGCAGCACAGTGCACGGCCTTCTCCCCACCTCACCTAACGGACACGTTGCCATCCCTGTTTTAATGCTGTGATTTTTGGAAAAGTCGTGAATAAGAAGCCAACAGAAGGCTCTGGGAGATGGGATGCATAGTCCGCTCACTAACTGTGCTAAATCCGTCTGCACCTCTCAAAAAAATGCAGATCTGCTCTGTCTGCAGCCACAGAGGCTGTCTGCTTTTCAACAGCTATGAAGATTTCTGCTTTTAGCCTGAAGGTCTCTGGTTTGAAGCCTGCTGTTGGTGCTACTCTCACTAGTAAAGCAGTGTGAGGTTTGCTCTGCAGCAGCAATGCGCTTCTCAGCACAACAGCAGAGGAAATAGCTGGACCGAAATGTCACAGAAAAGCCTCAGATCTGTCAGGCAACCAGTTTCCTGGAATTTTGCAGATATATCTCTGTCCTGTCACAAAGACAAATTTGCTGTATAAAAACCCTCCTCAGCTGCAAAAGCTACCTAGAAGAAGCCATGATGAGTCACATCCCTTCAGCTTCGGCACAGCATTGCCAAATCCAAATGCTAAAAAGTCAGCAGGTTTGAGATAGTGACAGTGATGGACTGAAGAGTCCCTTCTTGCTGCCACAAGTCAGGCTTGGTCTGTGGTGCTGTGCAAGAGGCTAGGTGCAGCACTTAGTTTAGAAGAAGGATGCAAGGAAGCTGGACCAGCTCTGGGTATCAGGACTTATAATGCATCAGGAGACTCAGGAGGCACAAATGCTAAATTATTACTTGAAATAAACATTAATGAACAAAAAAATAGTGAGACATGCTGAGCTGGAAACATTGCTGTGGCTGTTAGGCTTTAATTTGCCAGAAGCTGTCATTCACACTGTGCTTCTGTGCAGTGATTGTCCTAATATGGTTGGGTCTGGGATCTAATACTGCTGGATTTTCCTTTCTTTATGAGTGCTAAGCGCTGAAACATCCATTATACGTGTCCTCCTGCCTGCTCGAGTGCTGTGGAAGGAGGCTTTTTGTACACTACACTTTGCAGTAAATGATATCGGTTATTGACTAGTGGTACTTACTAGTGACACAAATGGCCCCATCTGGCCCATCCAAAGAGCATTCCTTCTGAAATGAAATGTCTGAATGTTTTACAAGGGGAAAGTAGCACCACCTCACCTGTTTCCTATTGCAGTTTTAAGAGGATGTGTGTGCTGGGCAGTGCAAAGATTGCTGCATGTACTTCCACAGTGTTCTGTGAGCTCCTTATGTGCATGTACACACTCAGACACGTGAGAAAACTCAAAAGAACTTGTTTTCTTCTTTTGCCTCTTCAATAGAGGATGCCCCATTAATATTAACGTACTTCATAATATCTGCTTTCAGAGACAGGAACACTTTTAATCCTCAGTCTTGCTTCATGTGAGTGGATACATATTTACTTGCTCAGAGTTAACTGGAATGTTTATAATCTGAATTATACTGATGCCTTTTTGGGCATCACTGTGTGGTCTGTTTGCTGACTTCTTGTCTGGAAGTCTTCATCTTTACTGTCTTATCTGTCTGGTACCTTCTGGAAACAATTTTCTCTTTATACCACTTATAAAATTCTGTGTACAGAATGCTGCAGCTAGGACTGCAGGTTCTGGGCCATTTCTCACATTTGGTAATGAATTTTCTGATTGAATTCTTTTAAAGATAGCACTTCATACATGCAAAACAGTGCCTACGATCTTGGTGGATTATTTATGTATTGTATTTATAAAGCTCTAAGGAGTTGTGTCATAATCTGAGAAGGTGAGTTGTCTTGTCACATTTTTGTATTTCAAGGCATTGAGGGAAAAGTCTAAAAAGCATGAAGACAAAAATAAGTCTGTGAACACAAAAATAAGTAACTTTAGAAAGAACCTTAATATGTTCGCGTAGTTAAATCATATTTTGAGTAACCAGACTAATTTGGAATAACTACCAGATCTGCAGCCAAATGGATGGATGCTATTAGAAGAATTCTGTCATGGGCATTCACTTATTTAATATCTGCTATTCTGCAAGTGGTGTGGAGGGCATGAGCAGGGTGGAAGCAATGCCCAGAACCCAGCAGCTGTGGGAAACAACCAGCAGCATCTGTAGGCCACTTCTCTGGAGAGGTTGGAAGAATGTTGTCATGGGGAGTGAGAGAGAAGCTACAGTTCTAAACAGTGTGAGTGGTTGCTGTTTACTCAGAGGGCGGTGAGGCACTGGCACAGCTGCCCAGAGAAGCTGTGGTGCACCATCCCTGGAGGCGCTCAAGGCCAGGCTGGATGGGGCCCTGGGCAGCCTGAGCTGGTGGGGGACAGCCCTGCCCATGGCAGGGCTTGAAGCTTGAAGGTCTTTAAAGTCCTCTCCAAACCCAAGAGCCCTATGATTCTGTGAATGGAGTACTTTGGGAGGATGGAGTAACATCCTGAATCCCTGAAGGGTCTGTGCTAGCTTCTGTGCTGTCTGGCCTGGAGAGTGTGCTGAACATCAAAGAGCTACATGGTTGTTAAACTAAATTATTCAGGGTAGAAAAAATAAAAATCTGCCTTTCAAAATGTGGAAGAAGCTCACACCAGGCGGCATTGCAGTAAAATGGCAAGCTCCATTCAGAGCTAACAGGCTCAAAATAACACACATGGGATGAAATCAACCCAACTGTACATTGCTGAAGATGAGCTTTAAGTTACCCATTACCCCTCCAGAAATGGAGCTCAGAGTGACTGTGAGTAGTTCTAAGAAAAGTTGGCTCTGGCACAGCAATGTTCAAAACAGCAAACAGATTGTCAGAAATTACTAGGAAAGACACAGTAAACAAAATAATTATTTTGTTGTGCAGTTACCTCTTGATTACTATGAGCAGTTCTGATCTCCCTGTCTGAGAAGAAGTAGAGTTGAGCTGGAAAGGAGAAGAGGAACCTGACAAGTATTTGCTTGGAATGGAATGGCTTGTGAATCGAGACTGATTAAAAGGACTCCTCAGAGGGGAAAAGAGAAGGTAGAAAGGCACAAGAGGCATGGAGGACATATGTAGCAGATGACTGCATTTCTCACAAAACAAGAATGTAGGACATCATGTGGAATTGACGGGTTGCAGTTTAAGCAAACAACAGCGAACAGCCTTTTCCTCACAGTGAAGAGCCTGGAGCACAGATCTTATGATGGGTGGCAGAGGGAGCTGGGATTATTCAGACTGGAGAAGAGGAGGCTCAGGGGAGACCTTATCGCTCTCTACAACTGCCTGAAGGGAGGTTGTGGCAATGTGGGGGTTGGCCTCTTCTCCCAGGTAACAGCAATAAGATGAGAGGGAATGGCTTCAAGTTGTGCCAGGGAGGCTCAGGTTGGATATTAGGAAATATTTCTTCTCAGAAGGAGAGGTGAGACATTGGAACAGGCTGCCCAGGGAGGTGGTGGAGTTACCTGGAGGTGTTCAAGAAATGTGGAGATGTGGCACTGAGGGATGTGGTTAGTGCACAAAATTGATGGTAGGTGGATGGTTGGACTGGATGATCTTGGAGGTCTTTTCCAACCTTGGTGATTCTATGATTACACTGGAATCAGCCCCACAGCATCTTGTGGATGTCAAGGGTTTGAATGGGCTCAAAACTAATCACACAAAGCAGTGGGAAAAATAATCACGGAGATGATGGCCCTGCTGCAGGAGTCTGTAGGGTGGCAGGCTGCTGCATGCTGGGTGTAAAGGAGATAAAAAGCCTGCACGATGACTCCTTTTAAAAATTATTTCCATTAGCATCTGCTACTGGCTCTTGTCAGCAGCAGAATACTGGACCAAATGGACTTTTGATCTGATCTGATATAATTATTCTGTGTAATGATTTTATGAGGAGTCAGCCTGGGAGAAAGGTATGTGAAATACACCCACAGGCTCCTGAGGCTTTCTCTTCACTGACATAACTTATACATAGTTTGGATATCCCCTCAGAATCTCAAGGGAGAAGGTCCTATTCCAGCCACGTGAAAATGGGAGAGCCCAGAGGGCTGTTGTAATGAACAAAGAGCCCTGTGCTTTTGCGTGTTGAACTCACTTCCCTGGAGGATGACACATAAGATGAACACTGATGCTGCACCTTGTGCATGGTCCCATGGTGCGTCTTGTGGGGTGGAAGGAGTCACTTGGGGAGGGCACACACAATATACTGAGCAGGTGTGATGCATGGCCTTGTCCTGTAACCTGGCACGTGGTAGTTCTCTGGAGGCCTGGCTCCCCTTTCTGTACTGCACATTGCATTGCACTGGCTGCTTTCTGAGCTTGTGTAGAGCAGCAGGCATGCAGAAGGGAGCAAATATATTGTCCCTGGTTAGGGAGTGCCACTTCCAAACAGTGACAAAATTGCTCTTTAACTAAAAGTGCAACTGTGAGCACTGCATTTTCGGTGCAAGTATAATGTTGAGCTGGAATTAAATTGAATGTCTGTTTCTTCAGGGAGGCTAAATTTAATCAGGTGCTCAAAATCAAATTAAGGTAGAAAGCAGTTTGGAAAAACACAAGAATTATAATCCCACTAATGTCCTGAGGTAATACTGGGAAGAAAAGTGCTTTCATGCAACATGAGGAATAGTGTCTGTAGGAGGCAGCTGCACATAGCTTGCTGTAGCCCCACATTCCCTCAAGGGAGACGTCACCATGCGCTGCTGGATTCCCCTTCATTACAGCGATAGCAGCAAGTGTGCTCCATCCTGACCTGCCAGTGCTTCTGTCGGGCTGTTGTTTTCTAATCTGGCTGTTAATCTGGAGATATTTTCCCAGCCCAACCTGAATCAGCCCCTGGGATGCTGGCCCATGAATGATGAAGAAGAGTCACTTCTTTAGAAACGTGGGAAAAATGGGCATTGCTCGCTGCCTGGGAATAGAAAATGGATCCCACACTGCGCTGCGGCCTTGCTGCATGGAGGGCTTTGGGTATTGACATCCAGGCAGTCTGATCACCGAGAGGGAGTGGAGGGGCCCTGTTTAGTCTGGCTGGAAGGAACGAGCCTTCCCCCACTGGTTTCCTTCCTGCACAAAGGGAAGTTTCTGTGGCTCTAAGGTGCTGCCGCTGTCCTCATCCCCAAGGCAATCCCCCCCTCAACTTGAATTTGTCTCTCTTATTGAAGGAGATTTTGGAGACAGTGGCTGGAAGCTGGAGCTGTGGTTCAGTACGAAAGGGAAACACACTGCTTTGATATCACCTGCAATTGCATTCAGCTTGAACCAGCACGATGCCTTGATCTGCTATGACCCATACCCACCAGGAGTTATTAGCTAATTGAATTCAGACGGTAACTCCCTAACTGTTTTCAAACTAAATTAACTTGCTTCAAGGGACCAACTCATGTTTGTATTTCCAAGATAATGGGTTTAGGCTTCAACTGAAACCTTGCCAGATAATGAGGAAAAAATAAATCAATGACCTCATTCTTATCTGGTCTTAACAGGCAGGCTTTTCTTTGCTAAAAGTGACCCTGAAATTGCCTGGATTGATTTGCACACAGGGCGCCAAGTCCTGCTAATCAGAGCCATTCTGTGGAATGCTTTGCTAAAGGAGGAGTGCTAATCCGGACATCAGCAGAGGTGGAAGTATTTTAAACACTGCTTTTCTTAGAGTCAAAGTGAATGCTCTGAGAAATTCAAATATGTGGTAAGATAAAGAGTTAAGGAGGATAATTAGAGGGGAAAAAAGCATTCTCACACTTGTGCCTGGGACTGAGTGGTCTCCACAGGCAGACGCATCTCTGATTATTTAATTGTCTGCCATTGTTAAATAAGAAATATTTTTCAGGGAAGAGCACTACCTGATGCAAAGTAGGGTGGCTGTAGTGGTGGAGATGTTGCTTTTGGTGTCTTGGAAGAAGTAGGAAGCTCTGCAGTGTACCCCTCCAGTACTGTGTGCTTCCTTACTCTCTGTATGGACCTCTCAAATGAAGGCCTAAATCTTCAAGTAATAAGTGTGATTAATAACAATTTAACCAAAAAATATATGACACAGTCGGAAGTGAGTCAGTAATAGTCTAATGGTGAAGAATCCATAAAACCTACTCTTAAAGCCATATAAGAAAATTGAAATTTTATAGTAGCAGTAGCAGCAGTTCTGGTAGTAACCATTTTGGTCTGTAAGAGATGTGAAGTTTTACGGAGAAAGATCTTTTATTAAACTATAGATAAAGGTTTTTATAGAAAAATTGCTTCATTTAATGTTGAGCTCTATAGGAAAAAACTCACGACTTCCTGCCAGAAGACTGCTAAATACATGAATAAAGTCCATGCAGAGAGATGTTCTTGGTGCTTTCAGGTGATAGACTGATAAAACTGGAGTTACTTCAGGAAGGGGGTAGCCACATCTGAGCATAGCAGATTTGTTGATAGTACAAAGCTGGGAAGAGTGGTTGATGCACTGGCTAGTTGTGCTGCTGTTCAGAGGGACCTCGACCGCTTGCGGAAGTAGTCTGATGGATGCCTGAAGAAATTCAGCAAAGGCAAATGCCAATCTCTGCCTCTGAGGAGGAACAATCCCATGTACCAGTACACTGTCTGGAAAGCTTTTTTTCCCCTTCTTCTTTGTGAGGGTGACCAAGCACTGGCACAGATTGCCCAGAGAGGCTGTGGAATCTCCCTACTTGGAGATCTTGAGATCTTCAAAACGCAACTGGATGTAGCAGCCCTGAGCAACCTGCTTGTTGACTCTGCTCTGACAGGGGGTTGGACCAGATGACTTCCATCCTCAACCGATCTGCAATTTTGTGAATCATAAATAGATTTTTACATTTTGATTAGGACCTTCTAATGAGGAAGGAGTAAAGAACAGAGCCCTTATGTCCAGTAGAGATAGTTTAAGATGACTCCAAAAAGGATCTCTACTGAGTCAACCTGGGCTCCTTGAAATCCTTAGCTTTTTGCCTCTTTTTCTGAAAACTAAAAGCTTGCAGACAGCCATCCTCCTGGGGACTGGCTGTAATTCTAGATTTATCCTGCTGCCACCCATGAAAACTGTGAAAATTGCCCGTTGGCCATTAGTGGCTGCACTCAATGTAATCTTAATTTGCGACAGAATTTGTAAATACCGATGCTAGCTTCCTGTATCTTTTAAGATGTTGCAAGAAAGGCAAGAAAAGAGGCTCTCTTAATTAGCACTCATTAGGAAAATTCCTTCTTGGATGAAGTGAAATTCCGTGATTGTCCATTGGTAGTGCTTCTATCACCTGCTGTCACTGCTTCCTTGGTGCTGGCAGGGAGCTCGAGCAGATACATGCTAGACCTAGAGGAGAATGGCTGCTTCCCTTATGGAGTGCTGGTGCTTGTGAGGCACACGTGAATGAGAGGGCTCTTCCCCAAACACAGCTGGGACCACTCATCCTAGATACCTGCAGCCATCCTTTTCCCTGGGTGTACTCTTCTTTGCCTACGTCTCTATCCTGTGTGGTCTGTTGTAAGCTCAGGTGGCTCAGGGACTGCTGCTGGCAGAAGCAGTGATGTGCATGAGTGGATGAATGCTGGAGTTTGTATATCCTGGGACGAGCCTGTGAGGGTGGCAGGTCCTGGCCTTCCCACTAATGCCTGGATGTGCTCAAGGGCTGAACTTTGGGCACCAGAGGAACACTATGACTAAAAATGCAGGTGACTACATAGGTTGTGAGACCTTCATTCTCTATTTTGAGGGTTTCCGTATTGGACTGAAGTGCCTACAGGGGTCAGTAGATAGCTAATTTCCATCCAATCCCATTGCCATTTTTTTTCCCTCCCATGTGCAGTATCTACACTGTTCAATGTGCAGAAATACCTCAGCTAGTGATCATCTATCACATTTGATGCAGACAAGGAGCTGTCACAGTAGCGTGAGCACCATATTTCACCTAACCTGGCTATACCTGCTTAGAGGCCAGGCTTTTTAGCTCTAATGCTGTTGTGGCTGTATGATTTTTTTGGAAGTTGAATTGATTTGTCATTGGTATTGTGCAGGTTTGGATGTGCTGTCTCAGCAGTTTCAATGTTGCGCTCCATTGAGCTCTGGCAGCATAGCCAAAAGAATAAGTAAGCGTATCAGGGAGGTGGTTTGATCTAAGCATAACATTAATTCATACTAGCAACATCATGGAATGAAGTAAAACGGACATAACACTCCCATAAAATAAATTGGATGCAGAAATTAAATATCATGACGCTAAGGCAGAAGCTGAAAATGTCCTATGTAATAAATTTTCTTTACCAAGTACTTACAGTGGAAATTTTTCTTCTGAAAATGACAAATATTTGAAAATGCTATGGTTAAAAAAAAGTTAAATAAAAGCATCACACTCCCTACTTAAAATCTTTTAATCTTTTAAATTTTTTCTCTAGAAATTAAGATTAAAATAAATTTAAGATTAAAAAAAGGTGTTTGAAAAACTCTTTTAGGCTGTTATCTGTAAGCAGTTGCTGTAGCTTCGAGGTGAAGACCACTGAAGACCATTTTGTTGCCAGAATGTGGTAGGAGTGCAAGAACTCAGGCTAGCAAGTTAGGGGAGGAACTGTGAGGAACTGGCTGCTAGTTGACTCTAAACTATAAATAGAGAATATTATCAAAGAGTCAAAGCTGCTCTGGTCAGCTGGATAGCATCTCCACACAGAAGCAGAATATTTATCTAATATGTGAACCACAGCCTCAACTCTGATTATAAAGCTTTCATCTTAGTTTTAAGCTCTTCTGTGGAAATCGAACGTTTTCTTTCCTTTCCTGTAAGCAGTTGCCCTGCCCATATAATGCCATCTTTAATGTGACTCACCCAGCAGCCAGGGCTCCATCAATGGCCATCAATTATCAGCAGTTACAGACAGCAGTTTCCCAGGCTCGGGGCAGTTGATGTACATGAGTAAATTTTTTTTGTTTTATTTGAGGTTTGTTCCTTTCCTTTATGAAACTTCTGTGAGAGAGATGTGCACAGTTGGCCCCACACACAGACATACCTGGTTCCCTTCTAATTTTAGGTAATGACACTAAAAAGGTAGAATTATCCCAAATGACGAGACCAAATGTCAAAAAGAGATTAAAAAGGGAGTTTGGATTCCTGTAATTTCAGTTTTTTTTGTTTCTGTCCTCTGCAGCTGTGTGAAGCTTTTCCCATACTTGAGATACTCGTTACTTCTTGCTTTCTCTCTTGGTTGCAGTCTGGTTCCTAAAGAGACGGGAATTTGCCCGCTACTCTTTCCCTCACAGGCATCATCAAGGAGGTCTTTTACACACACCATATTTTCTGGAAATGTATAGGAACTTAATGTCTTTGAGACTTCCTGCCTGTCGTTTTAGAAGAAAACTGGCTAACAGGCTGAACCAAAAGACAGGAAGGCAGACTGACAGCATTGTTCATAGCCTTGTTTCCTTAAATATTAGCATTTTAGCTTTCACTCTTAAAATAAAAACTGAAACTGGTTAAAGGAATGTCTGGAGACAGTCTGTGGTTTTCTGCTTAAGCAGTCCTTTGGGACTGGGGAACTTCATGGCAGTGGCTGAAGGAGCCTGGCTGCTGGTGTCAAGGTCTTTCCCATGCTTCCCATCTTCTCTTAAATAACCACATACCTGTAGATGTGATTTTTGGACCAGTGTCTTGGGCACAATGCTAAGACTTTTTATCTGATAATTCCGACCAGCTCTTTGTGCCATGTAAAGCAGGAAACACAGGAGGTGATTACCTCTACTGGAATGTTTAACTTTCAGTGATACCTTTGATAGAAAAACAGAGAGAGACTTGCAGGTTTTTGGACATACACTAGTTTAATGTCCCATCAAGAAGACATCAAAGCAGCAACCTACAACTTACTGAAGACGGAAAACATAAATTTAGTGTGCAGTTGGTACTCATAATAATGTTTTAATAATGTTGTCCATATTTGAAATACTGTAAATGTGAAAATGAATTTGATTGAAAGAGCGCAGCGTGAAGCAGCGTATCATTTTGGTTTTGTTTTTACTATACTCCGCATAATCACTGTAATTATGTATATTAGTCTGCTCTGTGTAATGGCAGCAGAAGGTAGATAATTCTGTCAGTAACTAGCTGTAACAGTTTATATACATTTTGCACCATCCACAGAAGCACTTTGGAGATAATTTAATGCTGTTGATTTACCTATAATAGATCAGAAATTATTGCTGGTGTTTTCAGAATATCTATAAGGGCATGTAGCAACAGGACAAGGGGAAATGGTTTTAAACTGGAAGAGGGTAGATTTAGACTAGGTATTAGGAAGAAATTCTTTACGGTGAGGGTGGTGAGACACTGGAAAAAGTTGCCCAGTGAGGCTGTGAATGCCCCCTCCCTGGAAGCATTCAAGGCCAGGCTGGATGGGGCTTTGAGCAGCCTGGTCTAGAGGGAGGTGTCCCTGCCTATAGCAGGGGGGTTGGAACTAGATGATCTTT